>VXBJ01005020.1:16376-39669 GCA_013400055.1 Nycticryphes semicollaris
CCCACCCCCCAGTATATTTTTCTTGCAGTAGTTTTGCTATCCTCTGCAAGGTTTTGTTTTAGTCTTCTACCTAGGCCTGTAGAGCAAAGAATTCTATGTACACAGAAGAACTTCTGTTGCCGTTGTTGAACTGGCAGAGGTTTTGAGAACCGTGGAGGGATGGAAAGTAAACATAGGCAAGCAACAAATAAAATAATCACCTTTCTTCCATAACAAGCTAGCCTATAATTGATCTTGAAGATTTACTTTGTTTTGCATTTTCCTTTTTTTCCCTCCCCTCCTGCTTCAGATGTTTTTCAAACTGTTAATCATAAGCAGTAGCAACCCAAGTAGTTCACAATACCCAAACTACTCAGTGTTCAGTGGTTTTGTTATTGTATTGGTGCTGGAGTACCATCTACACAGCCCGCTTTCTTCTCTCTCTGATAGAAGAAAAATGAAGAGGATAGCTGGAGCTGACTTAGGTATTCATCCTGTCATTTTTCTCTGTCCTCCTTGATATGGTCCAAAATCAAAACAGTTCAATAGTAACATTTTTCACCAACTGTCATTGGAGCTTCCTTATTTTTCTGTTGCACTTCTTTCAACAGACCTTTCAAAACAAGGTATTATGTTGCAACTATCGCAAAGTCAAGAGCCAGAGTCACAGGAGGATTAAGTGACAGCTTAATCGAGGTGTGTAGACACCTCTCTTCTCCACCAATGCCTGAGGAGTTCTTGTGCCCAAAGCCCTTGATGGATCAGGCCCTGGAGTGGTTGTTGAGTGTCATGCTGGGGGATGAAGCCAGGTCTTTCCTGGCTACCCTGGCTAGCACTGGTCACCGCTGACCCAGGATTTGCCAACAGAACTCTTCCCTAACATCTTTTGAGCTGTGTGGCTGTCTTCACAAGACTCTTCCCCAGCACGTATTTGTGCCAGCAGGACACAAGTCTGAAGAACATCCCCAGTTCCAAGAGCTGCCCAGTCTGTTCTTCCTTCTTAGGAGTTTCATCTGAGGGAAGCTCTCTGTGGTGAATGAATTACTGAAATGAAGCGCCTGAAGATACAGGTAGACTTTTATTCATCCTGAGGAGTAATTAACAGTTGGGTGTCTCACCGCTGAGAATTAATTCCCTTTGGTAGTCGCCAATTCCTCCACTGTGTCCCTGCAACTGCATTGGTATGGCTTTGGATCAGGTGGGCTGTTGCAGTAGATATGGCAGATCCATGTCTATGTTGAGCCTGTGCAGTGGAATGGGGCTCTTAGTCTTAAATTCTGAAGCGCTAGCCCAGGAGGTTCAGGGGAGCATGACCCCAGTTATGTACAGGCTGTGGGTTTCTGATCTGGCTGCAGCCTCCATGAAGCCGCTGACTTCATGCCTGGGGAGCCGCTCTAGCCCAGGAGCCACAAAACACAGGGATTATAGATCCTCATGGTAAAATAAAGGGAATAAACTTTGGGCTATCTAAGGCTGGAAAAGTTATTCTCCATCACTGTTGCTATCTCTGTGCCTGGGAGTGCAGTGGAACTTGGCCTGATGCTGGGTGATAGAAGTCGAGGTAGGTTTATCCTTTATGTATGTCCACATGAGAAAAGTGCATTTGGTAAACAAATTTTAAAACACTTGGTTTGTTCCTTCTGCATCATATGTAAATCTCAACGTGGGAACTGTATATATGCTTACTTGGCATTTTAGAATTGCAGAAGGCTAATGGTGCTGCAGCATGGGTGTGTGAAGCCACCCTGTGGCTTTTTGTGTCGTATCGGTGACCAGGTGTGTGCAAGCCACCCAGGAGTCTGTGGACAGGTGAAGGAAGGGGCTGTCGCTCTCCTGGTTCATTAGTCCTTTACTTGATATGTACACTGCTTTGCTCGTTTTACTGCTCTTATGAGCTATGCTAAATAATCATTATAATAACAACATGGACTTTCAAGTACAAGGTCCACTGGAAAAAAAGATGATTTTTTTTCTGTTGATGAATCTAATTGCCCCATCCATTTTCTGTCATCAGAAGCTGGAGCTCAAGAGTTGCTACAGAGGTGCTGTTCCGAGTCACGGTGGTTGCCTCATCCCTTTCCTAGTAACTGTGCTCCATTGGTGGTGAGGAAGTACAGCAGTGCTCCCAAGATCATTGTATACGAAATCCTCCATGCAGTCACGGAAAAAAAGTTTTAGTTTGCAGTTAAGTGGATAAATATATTTCCCAAGGAAAAATTTGTCGGTACCTGTCGGTAATGGACACTAATGTTGGAGCATGCAGCTGAGAGGAAGAAGGTGGGTAAATAATCTGGCTGAGTTGTCTTTCCTTCTTCCTGATTTTTCCTTTCCACTCATGCTAATGCCTGTGGAAATATTTTTTATTTCTTACAGGTTATTTTATTTACTTCTATTTTTCCCCTCAGAAAAATTATATACAGATTATATAAATTATATACAGAGTGCCTTACCTTTAAAACTAGATTAAAAGAACATATTTGTGCAGCTAAGACAAGAACTGGGAATTAGAAGAGTAGATTTTTGGCTTTCCATTCAATATTCATTTGTTATATCTATTCCTGTGCTATTTGGAGCTGAGGCCTTTGCTTTGCAGGAAAAGAGAAGCACATATTCATGTCAAGAGCATAATTCCCGGTTATTTTCAGCAGGTGCTTAAATGCATTTGTAGATTTCAGCTTGAAGCTGAAGAACTCGCCCTCTACCCCATGTATATAAATTCATATCAGAAGACACAATGAGGGGTTTGAGTGTATAAACGTTACCCTTTTATTTCTTTTTTTTTTTCCCAGTGTGGAATTCCCATTGAGAGGCCAGGCCTAAAAATACCAAATGTTTCCACAAACAACTCCTGTGTGCTGTGTGTTGAGCAATACAGCTACAACCAAGGAGAACGCTTCTGCTCACAATTTCCCAAATGAATGCAGGAGTCCAAGCTGAGCTAGTTTATATATAGTCTTTATTATTGGTCATACGGTCTTACCAGAAATCCAGATGTACTTGAATCATGCAGCAGACTAATGACACAAAATGACTGTGGCTGCAGGATGAAGGTTTCTTTTGTATACCGTAGAGGATACGGTAACTTCCAGTTAATGACTTAAATATTTTACAGAATGCAAATGAGCAAGTTAAGGCATGTAAACAAAAGTTGTCAGACTTCTTTTCAAGGCTAGCATGTGAATTACATGCTATTGAAATGTATGAGTTAATTTAAAGAAATAATTTTGCATCAGTGCTGTCCTTTGCTGATGGAGTATTTCAATAAATAAACATTAATAAAAAAAAAAAAAACAAACACAAAAAAACAACCTCAAAACATTCTCAGTAAATAAAAGGGAATTTCAAAAGGGAGAAGCCAAAGGGAATATGGGAACTTTTCAGGGCAAGCAACAATCATGCCGAAAGAGTAGAAGGAAACATGAAGTGCTTCTTTTTAGGAATGTTTCAATATAACAGAAATTTGAGTGGCTGCTAATTTGAAATAAAAATTTCAGCATTAAATTTAGTAAGCTTATGAGTTGAGGTATTCCTCGGTGCTCAAATCTAGTATCTGTATAGGCATGTTTATGTATCATCCAAAAACATTATTTTTCTTCTTGCTGCTGTAATGTACTTTCCTTGGGAAAAAATCCTGGTCCAGGGATTCTGGAGTTTCATGTCAAAGTACGCACTTTCCAAATTAAATCCCTGCAGCAGCAGGCGAGCGGCGTGGGGAACCTGTTTGTCATGGTTGTATCCACCAGCTACAAGTTTTCTTGTTGCTCAGGGTGGTAGAGAGAGGTCTTTTCACTCACCTGGACCTGTATGTTTGGCAAAGAAATTGATTAGAGTGATGCTCCCACTGGACTGGTTTCACCCGTGTCTTTATTTCTATCAGAATGGTTTTCAAGTACAATATGTAATTGGAAGCAGCGTGGGAGAGCTCAGTAGCCCTTGTGGAGTTGCGGAGCTTTTATCTTCATTTTTGAGACAGTGGAGACCACATCTGAAAGCGACTGGGGGACCCCTGCAGACCCGTCAGCACTGCCCAGTGGCATTCAAGTCAGTAACTGTGTGTCTCTGAGTCCAGTCAGGTCTGATGTTTCTGCTCTAACAAATCCAGTTTACAACCAGTGTCGGGCACAACTTACACCAGCAGCTGATGTAGCCCAACATGTGCCCACGAGTAGCTGTATTTTTCGCTCTGTGTGCTTATGGTCTAAGCTGTAAATAGTGTTTTAACTCTTGCTGAGCTTACTTCCAGCTAATTTTAGGGGTGTATTTAGATTATTGCCATAGACTGGGATGCGGTGTTTCTGCTGCGTAGTGAAGCTTTCATGTAGAAACCTGTTGCTCACCTCAACTTCTGCAGAAATCCACTTCCCAGAAAAGGGTGGTGTTTGCACCAAATTGTCTTCTTCCTTTGGAAACACAGAAAAAGGAAAATGTTTTTTCCTGTTAGTGACAGGTCTAATTTGTATTTCTGCTTGCATGAGGATATATCCCAAATTTACAGAGAGGGATTTGTTTCAGGGTCCTGTTAACCTGAGAACTCTTGGGGGATTTTTTTGTTGCTGGCAGTAGAATTACATTCACTGCTTCTCCTATTTTGAATCTAAATTCTAAACATTATGGGAACCGTA
Source organism: Nycticryphes semicollaris (assembly GCA_013400055.1). NCBI lineage: Eukaryota > Metazoa > Chordata > Aves > Charadriiformes > Rostratulidae > Nycticryphes > Nycticryphes semicollaris. Next base: position 20,978 of record VXBJ01005020.1, read on the forward strand.
ATGTAATCGTCTCCATGAAATGTCAGATTGCCATTTATAAGAGATGCTTTTGGGTTTTTTTTGGGTTGTTTGCTTAATCGGTGGCTCATCTAGAGTGAGGATGAGTGCGGCTGGAGGCACTGGTAGCAACATTGGGGATGGTCAGGTACCCTTTAGCCTTTGATCGTTGCAATAATTAATACTCCTGTTTCTAATCCTGATAAAACTTACTGAAAATGGTCAGATATTTGTGCATATGAGGATCATGGGTTTTTTCATAAAGGTAATGAAGATGCCGATAGGTATTTCTTTGCTCTGAAAGTAAGCATATTATTGATAGAGCAGTGTTTCTGCTTGGGACATTGGAATCAAGTTTGGTTTATGTTATTTCTGTATGCATACCTGTCCTTCTAGGCATGTAATATTCTCTGAAATTCCAACGGTTTTCTGCAAACAGCTTTATTATTAGATGTGTGCTTTCTGAAGTCTCCACTTAGGTTATCTTCAATATCATGATGATATTGAGGTCACACCTAGCAGCCAGACAGCCCAGGTCATGTCTACGTGGGAAAAAGGAGAGGCAGACGGAATAAGGGCAGAACAAGGGCTTTTGGAGGAATAGGGACTGTATAATTTACTTACCTGTATGGGAAATGTCTACATCTAGTTATAAATGAAACTTTCTTAGATCTTTCCCTAAACTTGATGTTTTTATTTGCCTGAAATAAACGTAGTGGAGAGAGATATGACATTACCAGGGACTGTGGAGCAGGTTCTCATAGGAGTATAGATTAAGCTGTTCCAGAGAAGATTATTTTCTCAATTATTGAAATACTTGAACAGCAGCTCTGAAAATATGTAGAAGAAAAGGTAAGAACAAGGATAGACGGTTGATGCAAAAACCACCCAATAATATAGGATCCAGATGAAGGAAGTGGGATCTAAGTTCTTGAGCTTTGGAAGGGCTCTCCCATGTTTATCCCCGTTTCCCATTATTTTCAGCACAATATGAGGAACTCTATGCTACATTTGTGTCTTGGAACTGAGAGTAAGAAAGTAGTAATGAGCCTGTTGTCGGTGTGTTGTGCTTTCTTTAAATTACAGCGTCGTCACTGTGCTGTGTTGGCACAGAGGAGAGAATATAGCCTTTGTCCCTACTCGCCACTAGCGGAACCGAGCATGATGCATGCAGTTGGCAAAGACTTTGACAACAGAGTCCCCATTCATTGCTGCAGAGTAGTTTGTTTTAGCTGTGTTACAAAAGCCATTTGTGATATAACTGGGGACGTTGCACAGAATAATATTGGGCATGGATATCCATCTGTTGTACGAGATACCAAGAAGGGAAAAAAAGTACCTTATTGCAGTGGGCTGCTGGGGTAAGGCCGTCAAAAGCTAGCTGAACTGAAGTGCTATGACCCACTCCCATAGTGACATCATATGGCAAGTGGTAGATGCAGTAATAACAAAAGCTGCCAGAGATATCCTACTTGCACAGGAATATTTGGTTTTACCTTTTAGGAACCTGAAGCCAACTTAAGTCTTTTGTGAGTTACACACAATGGACTGGTAAGAGAAGGCTTTTTCTGAAAATACTACATGAGTTACCAACTTCATGGTGAAAGGGTGAGGTTTTAGTGGGGCCATAGGAACTATAAAGCAGGTAAAGATTGTTGTTATTGAGCTCTGTAAAGTTACTGACATTAGGCATTGTGTATTTGAAAGTAAATCCACCTGCGTTTTTTAATTAACAATCTGTCCAAGAGTACGCAAAGTATTATAGAGTAGAATGTTTTTTGCTTGCAATGGAAAGAAGGAAAAAGAGCAGTTGGAATACATCAGAAGTTGTTGATACTGAAAATATTGCCTTGCCACCCTGACTGTTGTCTGACAGAAATGTTAAACTTTGTTCAGTTCAAGTGATGAGTCTCTGCATTCTGCATTTTTTTTTGGAGGACTTTAAAAAAAAAAAAAAAGAAAAAAAAAAGAAAAAAAAAAGTGAAAACCCAATTTTCTCAGAGTCATGGTTTGCCTTTGTTTTGTCTGCCCTTTGCCAGGGAGGCACTGGATATTGCCTGCTTGGCAAAATGTCTTGCTTGTTCTTGGCATTTGATACCACTGCTCCCCAGTGTGACCTTGCAAAGCGACTAGAGATGCTGGAGAAACTTCAAGCAAAAGCTAGTTTTATTTCAGCCAGGCGGTGGGATATATTCTTGATTACTGAGTTGGCACAAACAGAGAATGTAAAGTGTGACAACAAAGTATAGACTCAGAGGCTGTTGTTGTATACTCTGTTCAACCTGTTTCTCTGGGATTTTGTCCAAGGTGGTTTATAGCTGCAGAAATCTGAGGATCCAGCTCTGCTCTTTGCCTTTGTAGTGCTCCCTTTCTAAGGCAGAGCCTGTGCCTAGAATCAAGGGAAGTAAATTTCAGATCATGTTTCTGTTGATTGATTGGTTGGTTGGGTTTTTTTGAAGCTACTTTTTTCCGTTTTCTAGTCTTTAGTTATGTGGCAGCCAAGATGTTGGCATCATATTCTTTACATTTACCTTGGGAACCAATCTTGCTGATGAGGAACAGCCTTAAAATGCTTGTATTTTACCTCTTAATAATTCAGTTACATCATGTGCTAGAAGAGTTTTATTGAATCATGTAGCCCTTTGTCTTCTACAGCTATAACACTTTATTAAGATTATGTATGACATTAACATGTACTGTTAGTTTTAGTTTAGAGACCAAACCTGATACTTAAATTGATATTAAATCGATAATGGACTTAGCCTTGGGGGGTGATATTTCTAAACTGTCTTCAACTACCAGCCTGCTCTACAGTTAGTCAATTTTGGGGGCTCTAGCCATCACAGTGGTGAATTACTGAAAACGCTTTGAGAATCTGTTTTAACTATGGCTTTTGGTATTCATAAATATATATGTGTGGGAAATGCTGATAAAAATCATAGGTCATATTTCATGGCTTTGGAGGCTTCGTTGAATTGGCTGAAATATTGAAAATACCCAGTTGAATCAGTTTACGAGCAGGCAGCATTCATTTCTTACATGTATAACCAAGTCTTCTGTAGTGTCGTGGTTTGGGCTATGCAAAAAGAGAAAATGGGTGCTTTTTTCCATTTGGAAACTAATTTGAATGTAAAGGAGGTATACATGTAAAATTCAGGGAATGTTCCAGCTCTGTGGACGTACATATTCTGGGACAAAAAAATAGTGTTCTGTGTCTGTTCAGCTTTACCCATTTTTTGAAATGGAAAACTTAAGAATAGCTACTGGCTCTGTGTAGTTGGACTTTGAGTGTATGAAATTTGTGTGTCTTATTTGGGTTCCTAAGGAGGCATTACTCAAGCATTATTTAAGTATCAGATTTCAGGCTGAATATTTTCAGTCAGCCTGTTTTGCAAGCACCTAAAATTCCTATAACTGAGAGAAAGGAAAAAAAGTGTAGTTTGTGCTTTTGATAACAATATGTATGTAATCAACACCTCCTGGTTAATGAATTAGTTGGCTGTTTCTTTTGTATGGCAATGGGAGGGAAAACTGCTGGGATAATCAGCAAGTATTGGCAGAAGGATTCAGCAACATATATATCAGTTAATACTTCCTTTAAATAGTTTTCGAGTAGAGCAAAATTTTGAATATGTCCCCCTATGCATCTAATTATTTTCCAGAAGCTGAGGCAAATTAAATATTATATACTGTATTTAATTACTTTCTTAAATGTTGAGGAAGCATACTGAATGGGTTTATTTTCCTTTTACAGTGCAATCACAGCCTGCAGAATAAACTCTCCATTTTGATTTTTAAAAATCGGACACGTTTGAAGGCTTTTTTCCCCAAAGAGTTCTTCTGTAATGTCATTATAATACAAATACATTTTTGTTATTAAATAATGATAAGAATAAGTTCTTTCTACAGATAGGGGTTGCAGTTGCAAGATAGTGAGTACTTTGGGCCCAACCATGTGTGCAGCAGTCCCGTTACAATTTAGAGTTCATTGCTTAGAGGCCGCCAGACAGAATTCAGGTATTAAGAGGTAGATGTGTCAGCAGAGATTAAATTTATCTTTGGTGATGGCTACTAAACTTGTGCCCTCAATCGACTGTGTTACATTCCAGCACCCAGATGTGTCTTTAAATATTGTCTTTTACCAACTGGACTGAAAAATGAGCCAAAGCAGGCACGGGGGCCATTCCCTGAGCAACAAAGAGAAGACAGCATGTGGCTAGCCACTGAGTGATGGTGGCCGAAAAGTGACGGCTGCCACTTCCGTGCAGCAAGAGGTGGAGCAGTTTTTGGAAGAATAGCAGTGTACAAAGCATTGTGGTTGAAGGGAGGTTGTGCTGTTGGCCAAGGTCTGGGGCTTGGCTCCCTGGCACCATGGTGTTCTTCATTGCAAGTCTTTTTGGAATAATACCCTATTTTAGCTTGTGCTTTGCAATGCAGGAGAGGGAAAAGGGAACCAGACAGCACCTAGGACAGGCTGGATTTTAATATTGGGTTGGGGCAGCAGCAGCTTGCAGGGGAATTTTGATGTGAGCTTGTTGTTACCCATGTTTAAATACATACACTTGCTGATGGCAAGGATTTAGGGGGGCTTTTCTGTTTGGTTTGAGGTTTGGTTCCTGCTCCCACCCCTCCCCAGAACCAACAGTACATTTTTGTTTAAAAAAAAAAAAACCCAATGCTGTAAGCTTAAGCTGTGATTCTTTCATCTTGGCTGTAACAAAACCAAAGATAAAACCCCCAAGCCAGTCAGCTACCTTGCAGCGTGTGTGTGTGGTTTTTCCCAATTCAGAAGCCTTGATGATAGCGTGGTATCTTCAGAGAGTTTGTTCCTTGACATAGGTGAATATGAAGTACAGATTTTTTACAGAAAAGGTGGTCAGACACTGGAATAGGCTGTCCAGGGAGGTGATTGAGTCCCCATCCCTGAGTGTATTTACGAGCCGTTTAGATGTGGTGTTGGAGATTTGGTGTAGGGGAGGAATTTGTAGAGTAGGGTTGATGGTTGGACTCGATGATCCCAAGGATCTCTTCCAACCTGAATGATTCTGTGATTCTATGATTCCTGGCTCAGTCGGAGGATCCCTGCTGACAGCTGGGCTTTTGCTGAGCCGGGGTGTCCCCTCAGGCAGCCAATACCTGGTCGAGCAAGCAGCCAGACTTCATCAAATGCCGCAGCTTTGCCAGCTGTGGCATTTGTGGGAGGGGGAATCCAGGACCTCTTTGCTGCTCTGACGTGTGAAGGTAGTTTAAATCACTTCAGGTTTACCTTGGGGGTCTCTGCCCCGCTTTCTGTTGGGTGGTAGAGACCAGTTCTTGGTGCGTTTTGGTGAGTTGGTGTTATAGCTTTTCCTTCTCTACCTTATCAGAAGCCCAGTGATAACTCATTATTTTGTGTTTACCAAGCATAGTTTCCTTCTGTGAGAGGTCTAGTAGCAATGCAGTGAATTACACCAGTATTTTTATCAAATGTCCAGTAAAAATCAGTTTCTGGAAGCACTCAGAATTGTGGGCATGTGTTTTGCAAACATAATTTTCTAGTACAGTAACTGTACAGATAGAGGAAGCAATGCAATCTATTTTGTATTAAAAGTAAGGATGGCTTAAGCTACAAATTAACCGTAGAAGCCAGGGTCACCAATACAGAAAAAGTGGCCCACACAAACTACTTAAAATTCTGAATTTGATGGCATTTGTACTCTCCTCATGTCTGAAGGCTGCAAAATTCTAGATGCTGTCTTTCCTGGGAACTAACCAATGCTCTCTGGCGTGATTTTTGCTTCCCTTATGCCTATATTTGAAAAAGCATATGTGTAGTCCCTAAATGAGTATAGCGGTTAACAAGCCATGGATTACAACCCACAAAACATATTTGCTAAAGTAAGTTTCATAATGCCTAATGGAAAACAAATACCAGAGCTACTAAAACAGGAATATTGCTATACATGTATATATTTCATACATGAGAAAAGCTGAAGGGAAAAAAAAAATATAAATCCCCTTCTGAGTTTTTTTTGAGCATGCTTCTTCCTGTTGGATTTGAGTTACTGGGAACTCTGGGGACAGAACTTGATTCTTTGGCACATATTTATATTTTCCTTGGTAGGGCAGAGCACTGCTGTATGGCGGGAACAGCTACTTACTGTCATTATATGAACAGTGGTTTCATCCTTGATAGCTATATCCTGAGGAAGTAAAGCCAGTAGTGTCCCCCTAAAGCAGACTGTTAAGAAATCATTCTCTAGTCAGCAGCGTCTCAGTTGTTCCTAAAATAAAAGGGGCTGTGCAAAGTTTTCAAGCCCTCTGCGATGTGCACTGGGCACAGGCGATGGGGATGTGAAGAGATTGATGCTCGAGCAGCTTGGTGAAGGACTGCAGCCTTTGGAGGACAACCCTTCCTTATGAAGAGTGAATCACCCCCAGCTGATGGATGATCACAGGGAGAAGTGGGAGCCGACCCGGGAAGGAGTGTGCTGGGATAGAGCAAATTTTCCCCTGGTCTTCAAGGGCAGAATGCCATCAATGAGTACAGCCCTTGCTGCCCAACTCGGGTAGCACTGTATTCAGGAGCTAGTTCAGCTAGTAGCTGCTAGCTTAAACACAGCACAAAATTAGAGGTTTGATTACAAAACATGAATGCTTAGTAGTGTTCTTAACCTCGGATGCTCAGTCTTGAGCCAGAGCTCCCTGAAGTTGGCTTAAACTATTGGGCTTTTTTTTTTTTTTTTTTTTTTTTAAAATTAAAAAGGAAGCTGAAATGTATTTACTTGCCGCCTTTCATCTGGTACTATCACATTTGCCTCTTCCACATGATTGCACGGCTGTGAAGGTTAGGAACCTAAGAAGAAAACCAGATTTCCATAACCTTTTGCTTCCTCTGTTAAATCCCCTAAGAAATTATCAAACACTGCCAAAGTTTATGATGTAATTAAAGACTTACTAACAACTTTTATAACTGCCTAATGCTCTGAGTCGAAGAAACTCAGTTATCGCATGTTGTGTGACCAGGCACACTGGCTCACGTATTCAAAAACAGAATTTAAAGTCTGTTTCTTCAAGTTAACTTTTTAGATGTCTATACAAATACAGTTAATTCTGGTAAGATCAGTGGAAATTGTTAGGTGGGCAGCACTTCTTCTGATCTGAACTGCACCTTTGTTTTGTTTTGTTTTGCTTTTCCTTCATCTTGATTACTAGTTTCTCAGTAGTTTGTTGATGCACTTTGCATTTAGGAAACAGGAGGTAATTTCGGTATTATCTGCCTCATTTTGGTAGAGCAGCGATTGCAGAATGTCCACCCTTCTGCCAGAGTTCAGCCCATGATGTTCTCTGTTTTGTGTTTAAGAAAACAACTTTGTACGTGCATGGGTATTTAAATATGATTTTTGTTTTATTATTATTCCCCTAAGAATATTTGTTTGTTAGTGCTGTGGGAGCTTTCTGTGGCTTTCTGATAACCTTTACACAGACAAGAAGTGGCCTTTCTCGTTTCCAAGTGAGTTGAGGCATGGCTGCTAGGTACTTTCCATGAGTGCAGGATGACATCTGGCACAGCTAGCCCATACCAGCCCCACGCAATCCTGTGGCCGTTACCCTGCCCAGTGTGTCTCATGAAGCCAGAGGCCATATCTGCCATGCACTCTCATAAGGTTTTGGGTACGCCAGAGACAAGGAGGATTGCTCTGACCAGTATAAATACAAGTATATGGCCACAGCTTCACTTTCTGTTTATTTTCCTTGCAGTTTGGAGCATGTGGTGGTGACGGGGTGGGGGGTGGAGGTATGTATACATATGGAAACTTTCCATCAAACAAAGCCCAGTATTACAACAGTCCTAATGCACTTGCATGGAACAACAAAAGGAAATAAACTTTTCAGTGCAGGCACCCTTGGTCCTGGCTGTACATCAGAAAAACTGGGTGTCTGCCCAGTAATGGTTCTGATAAATTGTTTGTCAAAAGCTGCTGTAGTTAAACTCAACAGTTGCTTTGCATGAGATAGGACTCCAAAACAAGTTCCTGAAACTTAGTTACATGTGTGCTATGGGCAAGGCTTTGCTAAGGGAAGAATACGTTAGTAATGTAGTTACTATAGTGTTCTGCTTTGCCTGAACTGTTTTCTTGGAGAGTTTTGGTTCTTAAAACACTGCCACTGGTGTTGCTGGTAAAAGGAAAAACCAAAGGAGTATATAAGTATATACCTTCACCAGAACTTCAGTCCTGACAATTTTGACAAATTTAGAACAGTTTTAATGGGATCATTGACATCTCCCTGGCTTGGAATACCTGCCCTGGGCTCCTCGCTAGCTGGGCTGTGGAAGTCAGGAGGAATGTGTCAGGGGTCCTCCAGCCATTAGGACACAATGATTTGTATGCAATGGTCAGTGTGAACCAGGCAAGCTGCAGGTGTCCAGGTCACGTCAGTGTCATCCCACAGCAGTCTAGAGGCAGGAGAACACAAAAAGTTTTTGAAGCCTCCTGTGCTGTTCTCCAACAAGTTGATAGGGATAAGAATTACAGTAATTTTTCACACCTTGCAACAGGGTGACAGCATCCGTAATATTTCCATGGATGCTTCTGTGTTATCCACAAGACTAGCCCAAATTGTGTACCTCTCTGCATCTTCAGTCAGTCCTTGAGGCTTTCATCTAGTCCTTGAGGCTTTCATCTTTTTTCCTACCTTTTCCTGCTGTATGTGAAATATTTCTTAATTTAGTTAGCCTTGATATGAGAGCCCTCAGTGTTTCAGTATTAGTCTGTACTGTTATTGCTGATGGCTTGGTGAAGTTTGGAGACCTTTGCTTTTGAACTTTTGGAGGAGGGAGGACACAAGGAGTGTCCCCATTTTCTGGAGCTCAACGTGCTTGTCCCGCTATTTTTCTTCCACTACCACCCACCCTGTAACATGATGTGGGAGTGGTAGTGGAGAAGAGTAGCTAGTGGAGAACAGAAAAGGGTGGAAGGAGGAAAAACAGGAGAAGAAGGGGGGAAAGGACAGATAAAAAAAAAAAAAGTGCTGGAAACTTAAAAGAAAGTTGTGGGAGAACAGGGGAAAAAAATAACTTCTTTAGGTTGAACCCAAACTCGAAATTGTAGCTAAATCACAGTGAGGTGGGAGATGCAACGTGGTTGTTGGGACAGCTGCTGGGTGGTCAAGGCTTACAATCAACTGTATTGATATAGAGATGCCTGTATTTTTGCGGGATGGTGTAGGTAAGATAGCTTTTACCCCAAACTACTAGTAATCTGTGTAGATAAAATGCACATAAGAAAGGGAAAAGCCATGTACTTCATTTAGAAGCAGGGTGCACGGAAGCTGATGTCCTCAAATAATACGTTACAGTACGTAGAAGTGAAAAGTGGTGTTCCAGCAGATTTTTGCTCTTCCTTGTTTGCAGACCTGTTAACATCTAGCTGCAAACCCCTGTTTTTATTTTCTCTGTAGCTGATTGTGTGTACTTTGGCTTTTTTTTGTGCAGTTCAGATGACTTGCAGTACTCCACGTGACTATGTCACTTTTTTATCGCTCTGCCTTAGCCTTGCTGTTGAGGGCAGGCTGTACCTGACCATTGCCCAGGATTACTAGGGACAGCAAGACTAAAGCCTCTCTTCTTCCTGTATTTTAAAACGAGAATACTCCCCTCATAGGCCTCAGTGGGTGCTTGGTGCTGGCAAAAGGGTGAGGTGATTGCCGGCATGTGCAATCAAAGGGCTTGACCAGGTCCCCAAGAAATTATCTAACCCAGTTACTCTAGGACAGGTTTGGCAAAGCAGTGGTCATTTCTGACAGCATCTTCTTATATAGATACATGTTCTCCTTCTACTAAAAAGATAATATAAATATTTGCGTGCATATACATCATATATATATCACATATGTATGTGCATATACAAAATATGTATTCTATTCAAGCACTTTTCTCTGTTAGAAAGCTTTTCTCACTGTTTTTGTAAAGTCTTCTTGTAATCTGAAAATAAGTTCCTTTCCTCTTTGCAGCATTCTTTTGAGCACCCAAAGACTGTTTCCTTGTTTCCCTGCAGTTTTCTTTTGTTTAGATTAGGTACATAATCCATCCTTTTTCTCCTCTTCTCTGAATATCTTCTGACTTGCCCACACATTTCATGGAGTGTAGCAGTGAAACTTGACCAACTTGACATCCCAGTAATGGTGAATACAGCAGAAGGCTTTCCTCACGGACCTCTGTTGCTGGCTGTCTGTTCCAGCACAGTGTTTGCTTTTTTTTTTGCGACAGCATGATATTGTTGATGCACGTCTACAGTATTGTACGCTGTAACCTCCAGCTCTCTTCCAGAGAACTCCTGCTCAGCTGAGAGAGTGAAGGATGAAAATTGGTTGTGAGGCCAGCATGGAATAATGAAATAGAAGGTGGCATAACAGTTACTCAGAGAAAAACTACTAGAGTAAAGAAGCTGTAAAAATATTTCTCTGGAAAATTAAAAAAAAACAACAAAAAAAAACCCCAAAAAAACCTTGGAATGTTTTTTTCCACAGTTACTATATCTGATGCCAAAAGGATTTTGGCAATAAATTTGCTGAAGTTTAGTTTGGGTGTCAAGGTTGTAACCTGATTGAGTCTAGGAGATAGCCAAATGAATCTGGTTTTCTTGTATATGCAAAAGAGTAGTACTCTTTTATTAATTACTCATATGAATGCAAACATTTGCTTGCTTTCATTGGTGCATGCTGACATCTGTCCCTTCACAGCACAAGTTGCTTTTCTGTGTGACCTTTTTATATTCATTGTGCAAAAAAAAAAAAAAATCAGTTCAAGTAATGTTTTGTATAAAGCCTTAGACAAGTTGGGTTTGTTTGTATGTATTTTCTCGTAAGGAAAATAGTTTTGTAATTTTCAAGAAGCGGTACTCTAAATGTTTTTGTAGTCTTTTTATCCCACATGTTGAATTGCAGGGCTACTTGTGCAGTGTCCAGGCTGGGTGTGCAGAACAATTGCCGCTTTTGGTTACTTAGGACATGCCACACATGCACGACCACTTTTTCCTTTCTGAAAAGAGGGGAAATCCTCACTCGTTGAAACAATTTGTCTTCCAGATTGGATAAAAAACTGTGGGTCTTTGTAGTGGGCTAAAATCCTACAAAATTTCACCACTGTATTTTTTCCAGTAATCCCAAGATTGTTTATTCAGCTGCTTTTATTCAGTGTAGCACTTAATGAGAGTATTTAAAAAAAAAGGTGGTTAAAGCATGGAACTTTTAAAGTTTTTAAGTCCTTTGACATATACTTGTTGTTTCGAACTCGTTTCAGTGTTCACGTGGCTGATTTGGTGTGCGTGTAAAGGACTTTGCTGTGTGTGTGAGTGCTGCTGGGAGGGATGTCAGCAATTTGTGCTCCTGAGTCAGCAGAAGGCGCTGGAAAAGGGACAGGAGTGTGGAAAGGACTGTGGCGAATGCCACGGTTCGCGTTGTATTGTCTGATCCCGATTATGGGCCTTAAGCCCCTCCTGACAACCACAATCCCCTTGTTTATGAATCTGTTCCTTAAGTGCTTGCTTTCAGAGAGTCACACAGCTGTGACTGCACCCAGGTTTGTTTCAAGATTTCCTAATTCACCTTAAGGGAGCTGTCTTACCTGCTACCGCACGCTGCTGTTACCATTGTCAGCGTGACAGGGGTATGGTTTGACAGAGCTGTGCCAAGACCAGGGGCTGGGATGGATTCAGGAGCAGGAAGGAAGGGCTGTCCTCCCAGCTATACCCAGTGCAGAAGGAAAGGTGGGGCTGAATCTGACTTGGTTGCTAATTGACTCCTACCTTTATGATGGGGGGAAAAAACAATGAATTTTCTGTTGGTTGGAAATACATGTTGTCAAATACAGGCTGTATGAGTTTGTAATATTTGACTCGGATGTTACTGAATTGGTCAAGGACTGGGTTGAAATCATGCAGGAGTCTGGGAGCTTTATTTCCCCTTTGGTCTTTCACTTTGGGCTATTCCAACCCAAAGCTTCATAAATTGAATAGAACTATCTTGTGTAATTTAACATATTTTTTCCACTTATTCTATCGTCTTGGTTAGGGGCTTGTTTGCTTTTGGTTGGGTTTTGGATTTGGTTTTTTTTTTTTTTTTTTTTTTTTAAGAGACAACCAACTGAATCCACAAAGTAGTACGCTTAGTATAACCGCAAGATGCTCCTATCCTTGAGTGAGTGTTGAGCTACAAAGGGCCAGTCAGCTGTAGAATTGGCCTGTGCTTGGTCTTTCAAGGTGTGCACATCGGTGACTACATTTTTTTTTGTTTTTTAGCACATTCTGTGATCAGTGCTAAAATTTGAGTTGCACAGTGTGCAGAAATGCTGAGTAACTGCTGTTTCTCTTTTATTTTGTTTTAAATAATTCAAAAAGATGCTTATACAAAGCTGTGGGGCGCCCTACTGCATAATTAATACTACAACAAAACCACAGCAGCATTAAAATAATTAGTCAAAAATAAGCTCTGCCTGTCTGCTGCTGACAGAGAAAATTCTGTCCTACCTTTTTATCGCTTTGCCAATGTAGATCCAGGCCTCTCCACAAAGGATCTAAAAGAGATAGGTTTGTTGAAATCTAAGGAGGGGTAAAAGGAGCCAGGAGCAAAGGGCTGCTGTGCCCCCGGAGAGCTCAGAGGAGACCCTTTGTAAGGACCAGTTGGATATGAGGGGAAATCAAGTCTTGGCTCCCAAGAAGATGGGATCTGTATCCATCGGTTTTAGTAAAGGTACAGAAGGATTTGAGCTGCAGGTGGAGCCAGGTGCAATAAGGCGGGTGCCGAGGTCACCCCAGTGAGTTATACAGCCACCATCTTTTCCCAAATTGTTTGCAAAAGAACCTGACGTGAACTCCCAATTGCAGCTTTTGTGAGCTTTTTTGGAGTCATACACTAAATACTTTTGATACAGGGGTTGGAAGTTAACAATGATCCTTTGTGTTGCAGTCCCTTTTGAAATAGAGCGCCCCGTATCTACAAGAAAACATTATGCAGAGGGATAAATTCTGCTTTTAAGTCTGTATTTTATATATAAATGTCTTATGGATCTTTTTAGCACAGTATATGTTAACATGAATATTTACATATGAAAAGGAAATAGGATTTTAAACTATGTAGTTGAATATGTAAGTATCCAAGTCCTTGTTTGATTTCTCCCCTCCCCCCCAGCTTCCAAATAATCAGTGGAGAACTTCAAAGCTGTGGCATTTCATTCCCATCTCACTGTAATTTCACTCCTTGAGTGCTGACATTTGGTTCTGTATTAGCTATTTGATACTGAAGTTTCTCAGAAAGCTTTTTACATCCATATGCACTGGTCAGAAACTGCTTGGCTGCTTTTTTGAAGTCCCCATCTTAGTTTCTGTCACAACATTTCCTAAACATTTCACATCCTGTGGTTTTTTGGCTAGCAAACCAGTGGTGTTCTCAGCTGTGGCTGAAAACCCTGGTGCCATAGCTGGCAATCCTGTGGTGGAGCTCTGAAGTGGTGAGAAGCTCTTCCTCAGCCTGGTGAGAGGACATCAGTAATGGTGACGGTCACCTCTCCTGAACCCAGTTTAGTAGCAAGCACTAGGGAACCACCCGGGCCATGCAACTGCAGCCGCCTCTGGCTCTTGGCGGGCTGCGTTGTCTCGTGTCATGCGATGCTGTTGTTGGTTATTAAAGGCATCCTCTCATGTTGGCAGCCTACCGGCCCGTCGTCTTCCAGCTGAGCCTCAAGGCTTATTCCACCACAGCTCAAGAGAGACACGCTTACCTTAGCTGTGTGCTGAGGCTGTCACTCAGACAGGGGTGAGGTGGAGGAACAGGCTGCTCTTTATTATGTATTATGTGCCTGACCTAAGGACACCAGCAGATCCTAGTTCAGGAGACCAATGTGTACGGCAGCCACTTGGTGATGTAGTTGAAACCTTAATTCTGGTGAGAAGAGGTACTGTTTACTGGTTGCCCGCAGTTGGACCCATGACAGGGACACACCAAGAACTTGCAATGAATCCTACAAGTCGTACCATTACAATTTGACATGTCGGTTTTCTTTAACTTTGCGCTCAGAGGGAGCCCAAGCACAGCCCTGGAGACTTACTCCTTCCTCCTTCACTTTCCTGGGGAAAACACCTCTGTGTGCTCTGGGCAGGCAGGAAACAGTGGCTGGATGAGGGAACTTTGATTGCGACCACTGAAGGAGCACACAGTGTAGAAACCCATCCTGGAGAACCAGCATCAGCATAAAGTGAGCAGCCGTTCTCTTGTCATCTTCCATGAAGTAAGGGGAAAGCTGTGTTATATATATTTGTGGCTCCAATCCTCTGTGCAGAACATGCTGTGTGACAGACAGCCGTGCTTAAGGGTCTGTATCTTAGGGATTGAGTCATACAGTTGATTATTTAAATGTAAATAGTAATTGACACACGTTAAAATTTGAATTTCATTAGGTGGAGATTTTTAGACTTAGGCAAGTGAGATTTTTGTTACATATATATATATACATATATATAAAACTGTAACATGCTTACTAGCTTTGACAAGGAGTTTTTTCCCCCAATACAGAGATAGCAAATAACAACAAGCAAGCAGACAAGGTTATGCAACAAGGGGATATTTTAATGTTTGTTGTTTTGGAGAAGATGGGCCAGTGTGAGGGAACTCTTAGAAACAATCTACTTCACTGATACCTTGCTTCAACAGATTGACCACATCTCAGAAAAGAAAATAAGTGTTTGCTATTGCTGTCGTAGACTTCTTTCAATCACTGCGACAGATGTTGTTCCTCTGTTAGGTTTCTTTGGTAGTAAAAATACTGTGGTCTAAATATAGTTTAAATTGGTTGAGATACCTTGTTTGAATATGATTGAAAATTGCATTTTACCTGGTTTAAATCATAGTGTAATGGGGAAAAAAAAAAACATTGGAAAGATTATTTAACATTTTTTCAAACCCAGGTAGGAATTTTTATTCAGTCATATTTAAAGTGGCTCCAATGAAGTGCTACCTTTTTCTAACACATCTCGCAATCTGATCTAGGATGAAAGCTAGATAGCATAGTGAACTCTTCTCCCTCCGTTCGTTATTTGGAATTACCTTTGACAAAAATGGAAAACGTACTTAGTTAAATAGTTCTCTTTTTATGTAGTGTTGTCTCTTGTGACAGCTGTATATTCACATCAGGAATACTGAGATTTTGTTTTCCTTGATTTTTTTCAACTGAAATGGAGTTGGGCATTCATGAGCAGTAGAAGTGGATGAGACAAGAAAGAGAGACCCAATATGCATATGTAATGTACCCATTTTTCCTTTGAGGAATCTGGGAGGTGAGAAGCCTGTGGCCCTTATGACCTCCCCTTCCCTCTGCCAATGAGTTCCAGTTCAGAGCTCTTCTCCGTCATCTCTCCTGCTCTCTTGCTCCTGGGAGAGCTAACCAGATGGTGCAGGCTGAGTTCTCTTGAATGCGTTGATGGTAAATGGCTCCTCCTTTTTATTCTCCTCCCACCCCTTCATAGCTAGGTGGTTGCTTGCTGTTTATGAGATCTGCTTTTGGAAACCACTGGGCCAGTGGTTTCCTGCCTGGCGTCAGGTCACGGTGGTGTGACAGTAACTGCAGTGGCGTCCCTTACGATTACAAGGGCGATTCCAGTCAGTGGCATTGATCGGGGGAACACTCGTTTGGATATTGGCTGGCTGGAGGCTTTCTGCTCCCTCTCTGACATCTGGCATCAGGGCACATAAACAGTTGAAGTTGCCAAATTGCGGTGCTTGGGACGAGGTGCTCTTTCCAAAAATGATGAGTAGAGCAATGCTAGGACACAGTTCAAGGTTTATTTCGTCACTTGGACTTTCACTCCAGTGGATGAGATTGGGGTTTCAGCTTTAGAAAATGGATATCATAATTTTGTAAGCTGTTTTTGTTTCATTACTAGTTAATTTTTTAACGGACTGTTAAAATGCTCCACCAAGAAGGTGTGGGGAAACAGAGGTGCTGTGATCTCCAGTCACTAATGACTGAAAACAGTTAGCATCCTTCCTTTTGTGCCCCTTTTTGGGGGAGGAGATAGAAGCTGTCGTGGTAATGGCATGCTGCCAGGTCCTTGCTGTGAATCAGGTGGCAGTAGAAAACAGTCTCTTGAAGGTCCCGCTTCTGACAGAAAACTCAGTGGTAATTGATTTCAGCATCCAACTGTGAGCCTTCACAGGAGAGAGCAGTTCACCTACGTTTTGCCTTGAAGTTCTTTGGGCCCTGCTATGATCTCATGTAAGGAGAGATTTTCATTTTGGTTTGTTTTAAAAGTTTAGAGAGATTGTTTAAACTGATCTTTCAGGAATTGGTTTGGTGTTTTTTTTTTTTTTCTTTTTTTTTTTCTTCAAGCTTCTCTGCACAGCGGTGATGATTGCAGTTATTTACGTACTCATTTCTTCATGTTGGTTGTGTTGCTTTAGTGCCCACAGGTCTTTAAGCTGTGGAAACAGTGGGAAAGACTTTGAACATCTAATTTCTCCCCCTTTTTGCAGCATTGTTCTTCTGATTGAACATAGCATTTACCCCAGGAGGCACTTCATACAGTTCATGGCTAATTTTACTTTCTGTGAGCAGCTGAATGTAGTTTCATTTTTATGAACTATTGGGGGTTTTGTTTATTTTGGTTATTGTGGTTTTTTTTTTTGCATTAAAGAAGATCATTAACGTACTTCCTGGGTTTGCTTTCCTGTTTAAAGAGCTGAGTGGGGCACATCAGGACAGTTGTGGCATTGTAGTTTCAAGCTTCATCCCTTTTGTCCAGCTCCCATGCCAAGGTATAGGTGAGACCTTTATTTCCCAAAAGGTAAATTGGTCATTTAGGGAGAGACAGCTGGAATGCTTTTTGATTTCTTCGCCCAGACCCATTTATAGCAGCAAGGTTTCTAACAAGATAATGGTGTCTTTAGCTCAGGATTTAGGACAAGTTACCACAAGTGAGAAAAGGTGAAGTTTCATGGAGGTGAATATAGTCAAGATGTTCGTGCCTGCTCAGAGCATTTGGATATGGTTAATAAGAATGGGAAACAACTTGACCTTAATGTAACCTTCTGCCCTGGTACTTTGCCATCTGTCTCAAGAGCAGCAATAGGATATTTGACTGCCTCACACAAGTTCTTCTGCTAAGGCTGTCTCCCAAGAAGGGAAACAGAAAAGTCACATAAAAATATTTTCCTTCAAAACTGTATATTAGAGAATTCAACCAAGATCCTGATTTTAGCTCCAGCAGAAGGCTAAAACTGCCACTAACCATTTTCTGAGGTCCGTTTTTCTGTGTGTATGAAGAGAGTGAACGAACTTAGGTTTAGTACGTGAGGCAGAGCATTCCTAAATGACAGCAAGGAGAAAGGGTTTTTGAAAGAGGCAGTAGTTTCTTCACAAATTTTCTTCCTCCAACAGGGGAGTTCTCAGAGCTCTCTGCTGACGATTTCTTGCCAAGGAGAGGCGGTAGGCTGCGAAACAGAAGCTGAAGCAGTTGCAGACGTGATACCTCCCCGTTGAACGTTAATGAACTGTAGCATTTATATGTAAGGTTTGTGGCTTGTGATGTATGCTTAGTTTGTCAAAAGTTTCTCGGGTCATTAGGGGCAAGCAGTGTCATTTGTGCAATAGGCAAAGCCCTCTGCCTGTGGATGGAACAGTGACCTTACGTGAACTGATAAATAGCTGTCTTAACCACGACCTTTAATAGCTGAAATGTGTTCACCATCTACAGCGTTTTAGAGTTTGCTTCAGAAGAGATCAGTGGATAAGACATATGCATGTATGCATTGCTCCCTGTGATCCTTTCTGGCTTGTAACAGCACATCAAGGGAATTCCAGAGTTTAGGAGTAGCAAAGCAGTTGCTCTTCCATGTGCTCACTTTCTTCCTCATGAAAGATGCTCATTGGTAGGGATGCATGCTGTTGTACAGCCTGTTGATCTTAAAAAAAAAAAAAACCAACACAAAAAACCATAAAACGTGACAGACTGTAAAGTTGGGTTTTATCTTATTGTAGAATAAGACTTACTTTCTGTTTACATACTCTGGCTTAATTTGACAGAGGCACTATTAAAATATAATGAGGGCAATTCATTTTGTTGGTTCGCAGTGGTCCAGATTTAGAAGGAGGGGTGGGAGGAACCAACCCAGCCCAACCCTTAATCGGCACAGTACTTAAGGGCTCCCGTGTAAGAACGTTATGCTTAACCTTCAGCAAATGCTTATGGGCTGCCCTGAATAGTAATGGGTTTAAGCACATGCTTAAGTGTTTTCCTGAAGGGAGCCCTCAGTGTCTTGGCCAGCGTTATATCGACGTCTTCCATTTAGCTTTGTTGTACATCCCCGCCCCAGAGACACGCTTTTCTTTCATCTCTCGGCGGACACATTTGGGTGCGTGGATTTTTCCAACCCTCGGCTGTGACCTTCAGCCGAGCTCCGCATGGGTGGTGGTAGTGGTGGGGTGGTGGTCCGGTGGTCCATCTCCGCACACACACACACACCTCCCCCCCCAACGCATACAACACGCAGAGCCTTTTCCGTCCGGCAGCAATTCCCGGCCTTCCCGGGGGTTATTCGTCGGAAGAAATTGAAAAGGCGCGACAAAATCCCGGTGGGAATATTGCGTGGCGCGCGCCTTGCCTCGTTGCGTAATAGGCGGCCCCGTCATCCCGGTGGCTGCCGTTGCCATGGCGAGGTGGCGAGGG
>VXBJ01005020.1:39698-96288 GCA_013400055.1 Nycticryphes semicollaris
CTGCGCCCAACGTGATGCGGCGGCGGGGTCCCCGGGGGAGGGAGGAGGAGGAGGGGATGACCCGCTGGTAACGGGAGGCGGCCAACAGCCCCCGACTGGTGCCGGCATCGGTTTAAATAAAATAAAGCTCTGCGGGGCCGGGGCGGGGAGGGTGCGGGAAGGAAGAGGGAGCTCTCGGGGTAAAAGAGGATTAGGTGCGTCTGCATGGGGGCTAGGCTGAGAAAAATATCGCAGGAGTTGAAAATCTCGCAGGAGTTTGAGGGGAGGTTGGTTTGGGGTGCCACAGAATCATAGTTTAGCTTGGAAGGGACCTTACAGAGGGAGGCAGAGGTGTTTATGAGTATTTCTAGCATCCACTGAGAAGTGGCTGTCAGGGGTGCTAGGAGGGGGTTCTTCTAGATTTTATCTGCCTATTTTGTCATCGCAGTTAGTTGTTTTAATGGTAAACTGTATACATAGACACAACCTGAAAATCTATAAGCAGTAAGCAAGCAGCAAGTCTAAATATTAGCCCTGTGCTGGTATCTAGCCTAGATCAAGTCACTGACAGATGTCTTTAATATGAACGGAAGGAATGACGGAAGAAGACATCATTGTCTGCTTTGGTAAGTTTTCTCTCAGTTATCTTTAATTATTAGTGTTTTATTCCACCTCTTGCTTAGTGTGAGTTGCCACTGATGGGGTCTTTTTGTGGCTTTGAGCTTTTTCCTACTCTTTGCCTGCGCTAGAATTCCTAGAAGCTGGTGAGAATTTATTGAGTCCTGTCTTTGCGGTCTCTTCTTTTGTTGCAGGCAAAAACTTGATAAAATCCGATGTTTGGGTTTAAGTTTGGAAAATATGATTTATAGTCTAGAAGAAAGTTTGAAAATTGCTGTGCTGCGAAATACTGTATTGTAAACATGTTGCTTAGGAGAGCAAACCCTATCTAGGTTAATAATAATGATATTCATTGCCAGTAAACGAATGTGTGAGGGTGAAGAAAAAAAAAGTCTAAGTAAATTTAACATTCTTAAACTGTTTTACAGCAGCGGGGTAAGAAATGTGTTAGGATATCAGAGAGTAGACTACTGGGAAATGAGCTTGCGTTACACCCACAGAGCATTTACTGTACATTACTTATAACCCTGTTGTTTTTGTTGTCTGCAATTAATTGAGTAATTTCTTCCATGCCTGAAACTGCAGGTTAAGCATGTTTGCTTTGAAAGACAGTCTTCTGAATCCAGACGGCTTTTGCACTTACCTTATTAACAAGCTCTCGCAAAGCACATTTTGTGCACTATGGTTAGGAATTCCTGCAAGGTATCGGTGGGGGTTAATTTGCTGTTACATAAACAGCCAATAACAGCATTTCATTGTACTGGAATTGCTCAAAAATAGTTATTAGCTTCTAGGCTCATACTGGGAAAAAGACTCTGTTTGGTCTACATGAACAAAGATACTTTGCTTTTGCAAATATTTGTATGAAAAAGACAGAAATGGACCAGAAGAACTTTGAAGTGTTAAAGTAAGGATGCTGTTGTATAAATAGGCACAGCCTAACCTTGGGCTGTAGCTGTAGCTTTAGCACTGGGCTTTAAGCTGTGGCAAGATCTTTATCTCCAAGTTGCACTGGAGTGACAGGAGGGAGAACCCAACAAAATCACAACCAAAACAGTTTTCTGGAAGCTGATTATTGTATGAAGACATTTGAGAGCATCGTTGCTTTAATTAGGAATGCATATCTGCTCCCTGCCTCTGTGNCAGGGAGCCAGAAGAGGGGATTTATTGCAGTAGGGTAGTAGGGTTATGCAATAGTTCAGCAAGGAAATACCCGAGAAGCACTTTGTGGGTGACTGAGAGCCCTGGCCGGGAAGCAGGGGTGGGTGCCTGCCTGTCACTGTTGAGTGGCAGAGACACTTGCAACCATTTCTGATGTCTTCTGGTTCAGGAATAATATGCTTGATCCCTTGGTTGTTGGAGTCTTTATTTAGCAAAGCAGGCCTGGTACCTGTTGAAAGATCCTGCAGAACTGGTGCTGTCATCCATAGGTATGAACAACCAGGGTTTGCTCGGAGAACTTGTATGTGTTTGGATATGAGAATTTTGCTCGCGTTCATCCTGCGTTGTGAGACCTCCTTGGTTGCCCCCAGAGTGGCTTAACAGCTGTTCTTTTCAGGAACTGGAAATATTGCTTCTGATGCATTTCTATAAATCAAGAAAGAGCACAGTGAAGGGGTTTTTTTGTGTGTGTGTGCACAGTTCTGGTTTTTTGCATGTGTCTGATGTTCATTAATACTGACATCTACTTTCCAAGAGATAAAGTAACTTTTGTTTTGGTTGTCTCAATTTATAAGGATTTGACTCTTATTTGTCTTCAAATGCAGTATTGCTCTGCATCCCTATCAGTTATTTATTGAGAATCACAAGGCAAGCACGGGACTTTGCATTATTAACCTTTCCTTCCCTCCTGTCTCCCCAGACCCCAAGGTAGTTCAGCCTGAAACTTGATAAGTCAATCGCAGCTACCTTGGCAAAATTAAAAACAAATGAAGACAGATGAAGCTTGACCTTAAAATTGTTTCAGATAGGCCAGGCATATGCAGTTGAAAGCATTAATTGCTGCTGTTTTGGCAGCTCCCTTTGACAGCGTAGGGTTTCAGTAAATCCTTCCTCCTTGAAGTAAGTGAGACATGCCCCGTTGCCTGCTTTGCTTCTGGAGCCTTTCTGAAGCTCGTTGGGTTTATGAGTAGTCTTAATCGATGTTGTGTAGATACGCCTTCCGGATATTTTCACTTCCCTGACACGGAACTAGTGTCAGCTTGTCTCTGTATCTTTATTTCAGTATGTGTATGGGAATTAAGTGTTCGTGCACCGTTTAAAAATGGCAGACCTTTACTACCATCAATATAATGAAATTAATGATGTTTTAAATTAAGAAGAATTTTTGTTCGTTTGTCTGCTACATACCATGATTTGATTATAAATCCTAGCAGTGCCGATGGCCCTGGAGATGATAGATGACAGGACACAGTACGTACTGGAGGATCAGCTATTAATATTTGTTCATCCAATCCTGGCTTGTATTGTGAAAAGACATTGAGAAAGCACCTATAACTCAACCATGGCATTTATTTAGAGAGAGACTTCTGAAGAAAACCCAAATGTTCCTGTTAATACTAAATCTGATGGTGTAAGTTCACGTAGCATATTTTACCAGAAGAGCTCCTAAACCATTGCAAGTTGTCTTTCATTTAGAAAGTGGGTAGTACAGGGAGATTGAGAGGCAGGGATAAGGCTTTTGGACCTTAAGGAAGATCATTCTGCTAGCCCAGACAGCTGGGAAATACCAGGTAGGAGGCTGAGCTGGTTTTGAAGGAACACATGGGTTTCTTTTGGTGTGGTCTAAGTGCCCATGTGAGACACTGTATGGGTGTACCATACTGTTTCGGTCTTTACTGTTTGGGTTTTGTATGTTATGAAGTGTATGGTCACATATCAGTTCATGCTGAGCACAGTAAGATTTTATTCTGGTTGAAAAATGTGCTTTATTATAGGTATTTATTGTCATTGCAAGATAAATATCAGGTTTTTATGACTTAATAATATGTTTTATCTTTAAAGATCATTTTCCAAAAGATTAAAATGGGTTGTTACCTCACCTGAGAGTTATGAGTGTGAAAGTCAGGAGCTCTTGGAAGTTGAATTAGATGAACGCTGTTTCTATTGGCAGGAGTTTTATCATCAGCTTTAGTGGGAAAATTAGTTAAAACTTGTCACCAACATCATAGTGCCTTTGTAAATTCTTGACTATATGATGAGGATTTTTGACTTTGGAATCAATTGCTATAAGTTGGGAGAGGCTACTTTATGACTACCTTAATTTTGCATTGTCCATACAATAACTAGCTTACACTGTATTTAGGAAACGCATGGAGAAGCTGAATGTGTTTTTACAGAAGGATTTAGGCAACAATCTTTGGTCTGAGTCAATTTAATAGGAGGGTCTGATTTTCAGAAAGTCCCTTGCTGAAAACCAGGCTGGTTAGAGAGAACTGGGGTTGTGCGCTTTGACTCATTAACTGCTTTTGAAATCGTTGGTCTATTTAGTAGCACCTGCCAGAATGTGCAAAGGCAGGAGGAGTTCGTGCCCCCACCTTGGATGCAGAGGTAATTTGTGATCAATTAGCAACAAATCAAGCTGCCTTTACGTTTTCGAGCACCATGGGAAAATGCACCGGTAAGTTAGAAGACACTCTCAGGAGGGCATCTAAGGGGTTAATTCAAGAGTATGTTCTATGTAAGTAGTTGGCAATAAACTATCTAAATATCTCTGTAGGAATTCATGTGTGCAGCAACTGTTTTCCTTAGGAACATAAATTATCTTTCCAATAAATCCTTGGTGCATGGAAACACTGTTCTGTGGACTGGAACTAAGGCATGCAGGAAGGTTGTGGTAAGTGCTGGTATCACACTCGCATATTCCATGGTAAGTTCATTAGCCCCAAGGCCCAACTTCTCCCCCCAGCCAAGTAATTCCTTGTGGTGTTTTAGCCTCACCTCTCCAGCATCGTCCCACGCTTTCTCTTCTGCCCTCCTGTCACCAAGCCATGCAGTCAAAAACAAGAATGATAGAATGATAAGGGGTTGGAAGGGACCTTCAGAGATCATCTAGTCCAAGCCCCCTGCCAAAACAGGTTCACCTAGAGCAGGCTGGACAGGAACACATCCAGGCAAGTTTGGAATATCTCCAGAGAAGGAGACACCACAACCTCTCTGGGCAGCCTATTCCAGTGCTCTGTCAACCTCAAAGTAAGGAGTTTTTCCTCATGTTCAGATGGAACTTCCTGTGTTCCAGCTTGTGTCAGTTGCCTCTTGTCCTGTTGCCGGGCACCACTGAAAAGAGTCTGGCCTGATCCTCTTGATACCTGCCCTTTAGATATTTATAAGCATTGATAAAATTCCCAGTCAGTCTTTTTCAGGCTAAAGATACCCAGGACTCTGAGCCTTTCCTCATCAGAGAGATGGCCCGTCCCCTGATGATCTTTGTAGCTCTCCACAGGACTCTCTGGTACTTCCCTGTGTTTCTTGAACTGGGGGGCCCACAACTGGACACAGTACTCCAGATATGGCCTCGTTAGTGTTCTGGCTCGCCACAGAAGAGGGAATTTTCTGCTGCTGGTAGGCATCTCACTACCTGCTTTTTTGGTTTTTTTTTTTTTTTCTTTTTCTTTTTCTTTTTTTTTTTTTTTTTTTTTTTTTTTATTGCTGTGTGCCTGGATGCTGTCCAAAGCAGCCAGTCCTCGCTTTCATCTACGCCCTGGGATTCCAGAGGAGCGACGAAGAAGCAAACCTTTGTGTGAGATTTGGCTGGTTTGTGGAGTCACTCGCCACAGGGGAATGGAAGTCATAACAAGGGAGTTCCCACAGATAGGTGGATGTCGTGGGGCTGTGCCAGGAAGTTTTGGTTTCCTAATAAAACTGTAAGATGAAATGCTGGTTCTTTTAAAATCCTTGGGAGCTTTATAGTCAGCCTGAGCACAGTCTGAATTTCAGTGAAGAAATATGGGGTTTCCTGGGTTAATATTTTTATTCTTATTTAGTTATTTAGGCTTTCCACTGCTCTGGAGTTGTTTAAATTCAGAGGTTGACCTCTTCATCTGATATCCTCTAAAGGTAGTGTATTGGTGGAGGAGTGGGATGCTCTCCGAGTTTGGAGCGTGGAGTTGGGGGGAATGGATTTCAGTTTCACCTAATTTATCCCACGCGACAGAGACATACTCATCTGTGTGTGACAGGTGTAGATAGAAAAAGGAGAAAGACCAGCACTTTGTGTGATCCTTAGTCAAGTTTGTAGTTTGACAATGAATGTAGTGTTGTTTGTGGAGAAAGCAAAATATGTCCCTATTGAAATTACTTAAAGTAAAATACTGTGAACATCAGTAAACTCATTCATTGATTTCAATGAACAATAGATGTTAAATCCACATTTAATAAGTGTGTGCCAAGCCATTCCTTGTGGGTATGTCAGATGATCTTCAGAGTAGATTTGTACTCTGCTCAAACATCCATAATTAAAGCTCATTGAAATTAGATTCATAGGTCATTGCTGACATTATTTTTAGAAGCATGCCTTTGTTTTCCTTTGTAACTTGTATTTAATGTGAAAAAAAAAAAAACTAAAAATCTGTCAGAAAACTCAAAACTTGTCACATTCCTGTATTACTTTTTTAATGAAAATAGGTACTAAATCAAGTTCACTGTTACAAATAAGTTTAAATTTGACTTCTCAAAGGGTGTTTGGCTTTTCTTTCAGTGCAAATTAATCAAAAATTTGAAACAAAGCTTTGGGTAGAATAGTTTTTGGGGATAATTTTTTATTTTTTTTGAGAAAGATGAAACTGGCCACTCAAGAAAATATTTCATAATGCAAAACTTGCTGAAACTCATGCTTTCCTCAAACGTCTTAGATTTTGATAATGAATTTTCTGACTGGAAAAGTTTTTTTGGCAGATTCCCCCTAGCAGCATCCTCTTGTAGGCACAGGAGCCTACAATTTTCCTGAGGAAGCTAAGCATCAGCCTAGCTCAGGCCATTTTAAGCTGTAGAAAATTAATCTACTACTGCAAACAAACAATGCTAGCTATGCCCTTTGGTAATAATAGAATGGGAGAAACAGCTAGTTAGATCATTTAATAAAAATTAATTTATGGTTTCAAAATACCAGGATATTTTAGTGAGAATCCCAGCATTTACTCCATTGTTAAAATCAGGCTCTGTAAACCTTCACAGTGTATTTTCCAGCCATAACGTATTTCCATTTCTTTTGCTCTGATTTTGTAGATGTGTTACTTTCTTTGGGGATAATTAAGATAACGTGCTTCATGCAGTTCTTGTTACACAGGATTTGCAGTGTAATCCTTACAGCCCTTTTGATAATAACAGAACAGAGATTCTTATTGACCTGTGCAAGGTATTCCCAAAATTTGTTTACTAGTGCAGTTTACTGCAGCCTCCTGGTTTTCCTTGGCATGATGCCTTAAGGAATCTTTACTGTTGCACTGTTTGGTTTCAAGTTTTACTTCTTAAATGTAAGCTAGGTATGATATATTTATAAAGCAAAAAGTTGTACAATTCATATGGCCAGTCATCTCAAATCTGAACTAGAAATGAAATATCACAACTGAAATTTTGGTTTACTTTGCCTAAGTCTTGTGGAATTGTATGATAAAGGAGGTATCATTTCCCATTGCATATCTTCAGCGATCAGCAATATATCAACAGTCTGATCAGTTACTTTTTACTTTCTCCCCTGTACATCTTACGTCAACTCTGTTCAAGAGGAGTGTAGCATGGTTAATTTTAATGTCTCTTTCTTGGTTGCATAAATCAGTAAGTGGTTTTATGGAGGTTGCATTTTTACATCCTGACAACTTCATATTTGTTCTTGTGCCTATTAAAACATTTAATTACCTCAGACAACTTAACCTTTTCTTCCACCTGAAAAAATGACAAAGGGAAATAATATTTGTAAACATCCTTTCAACCTTATGGTTTGTCTGCTCCTTCAGTATCTTGGAGGTCTGGAAAAGTGTTTCTGCTGCAGCCCTGGTGGTGATGAGCAACTGACCAGAGTATCATAGAATCGTAGAATGGTTTTGATTGGAAAGGACCTTAAAGATTATGTAGTTCCAACCCCTCTGCCAGGGGACACCTCTCACTAGACCAGATTGCTCAAATGCCCATACAACCTGGCCTTGAACTTCCATTCCTGTGGATAGGGCATTCACAGCGTCCTAGGGCAACCTCTTCCAGTGCCTCACCACCCTCACATAAAGAATTTCTTATATCTAATCTAAATCTCCCCTCTTTTTGTTTAAAACTGCTACCTGTCATCCTATCACTACATTCCCTGATAAAAGGGACCTTCCCCATCTCTCCTTTAGGCACCCTGTAGGTGCTAGAAGGGGCTTATACGGTCAGAGGGCCAGGAGAAGCTTGCCTTACCCTTGCAAAGCCCCAGGTGGAGGGACTGTGGCCAAGAGCAGGCAGGCAGGCTTTGGGTCAGTTAGGTATTGCATCTTCCTTTCTCCTAACATGACACTGTGTTGTACCAGACCTGTCAGCTGTAACAGCAGGTAACATAGTGATGATTTTGCAGAGCCTCCAAATTACAGTATGGTTGTGAAGTTCCTCTGCTTTGCTTTTGGATAAAATGATGAAAAGTAGTGTTTTGGGTGAAAGAAAGAATGATACTTGAATATCCACAATGACTTTGTCAGGATATTTAGGACCTTAACAGAAGTATGGATTTTGGGAATCTGTAATGCTTGTGAAATAGAATTTGTATTTTTTTAGCAATATATTTAAGTTAAGCTTCTTGGGAGAAAGGGACTAACTTTCCCCCACTGCCTTTTTTGTATGTCTAGCTCACTGCTCAGTGAATAGGGTCCTGATCCTTCACTAGCAGACTGTGATGTGAACTCCAGTGATTTCCCAGTGTCACCCTCAGACTTGTGTGGTTATAATCCTACATTGTGAGCATTGGCGTGACTGGCATCCCTTCATGCTTTTAACAACTGAAGTTGTCGGTTAAAAAGGCCCATTTCTATTTGGAAGTGATCAAAGATCTCTGCCACACTCTGCCTGGGACAGACCTACTGATGATGGATGTGACTGGTACCTTACAGCATGTTCGTGCTGTGTTTTTTCCTGACCATGTGCCCAAAGGGAAGGTTTCCACAGTTTTTGAGTGGCCTTTAGCTAAAGACCTGTTAAGGAGGGAAAAGGTATTTTAAGGAAACTGTGGCAAGTACAGATCCTTATAATAAGGCTCTTGTGGCCTGTGTATGTGCTGCCTGACAGATCTGTGTTGGACTTCACTGATGGCTATTAACATGCAGAGCTCAATTTTCTAGATCTGACTGCAGTTGAGTGTGCCTTGATTGCAGGTATCTCCCCACACAATGTCCCATTGCCTTTTCATGGGCAAAACTTCCCTTAATGGTTTATATCCTGCTCTTTACTACTGTCTTTCTCTTGTAAAATGAGTTAAAGTGTTGCATTCTAGGAAGAAAACAGTCAGATGTGGAGTGCTGTCAAATGGCAGAAAGGGCATTTGTTTCTGGTGGTGGGACTTGCTGGCGTAGGAACGCTCAGCAGAAAGTTGACGACCTGCTGTAGGCGGAGAAAGGTGCATGAGTGAAAATGGAGGAGGTTCTTGTGAATGCCGAGGTCTCTTGCAAGTCTGGAGCTCAGCCTACGTTCCCATACATAGAGAGAGAGATGCGCTGCCAAGAAATGAATGTCTACTTTATGGGGATACTGAGGATCTCAGTGCACCATACTCAGCCCACCACGCTCAGAGCATTTCTGTGGCTTTGCTTACAGAGCTAAGTTTGTGAAAAAAGAAAAAAAAAAAAAAGANGAAAAAAAGCCTTGGAGTGCCTTGGGTGTGTTGGGTAATTGTGTACTCAAGAAATGAAGTTACATAAGTGAAGACACTCCTGTAACCCCAGCCTGCCCTGCCAGGGAGACGGGCGCTGCAGAAAAGCCACTCGTCACCAAACAGCCCCAGTAGGTGCAAAAGGGGAGAAGCTTTCTCCTCTGCACTATATTTATTCACAAAGAGAAGTTGTCTTTGGCATGTCTGTTTGGCACCAGAGGAGTCCCAGTTTTTATCCTGTGGAGCTGCTGTTTCTTCTCTGTGTTGTGGACGGAAGTTTACTTTTCCTCCATGGAAGGGGTGAGGTCTGGGTATTTTCCGTAGCTCATCACGAGGCTTCGCTGCCGATGGTTGAAAGAGTTCAGGTAAGCTCCTTCTGGAGGCAGGGTGGGAGTCAGAAGCCGAATCCTGGGCCAGCAGCTCTGGTGGTTTCCATCCCAGTGCTGTCTGACGAGAGAGAGGAAGGAACTGGAGGGAAGAAGAGGCAGCACATAGCAGAAGCACGGTGTGTAGGACATGCCAATCTGGGTTTCCCAGTTCAGCAAGAAAAACCCACACTAATCCTAAATAGTGAACATCTACTTTTCATGCTTATTGGGTGTCTGTTTAGGGGAGTTTCAAAAGAAGGAAGCTTTCTGGGCAAAACTGGGCTATACTGCTTTTACTAAGTATTTTACACTTTCAGTTAATGTCGTTTATGCAACGTATGAGCAGGCCTTACTGTTGGCTTATGTTGCTTGGGGTACACATGTCAAAACTAAATGCATGTGAAACTTTATTTTCCCTATTTATTTAAAAGGTAATTTGATCTTACTGTGCCAACATTTCACGAGTTAAGTTTGGGATGTGCAGCAGAACGACAAAGATATTTAATACTTTGCTTAATTTAGAAAAATGACCTTTCGGAGAAAAACACTGTGCTTGTCAAAAATACACTGATGAATTAATTTCTTATGATGCCAACGTGTTAGCTGACTTTTAAAAGCAACCTTATAGATAATGAGTTTTATTTTTATCTTAGATCTGTCTGATTGTAGTGCCTCTCGCAAATCAAGTGACTTTACTGGCTTTTATGGTTATAAATACATAGCAAAATTTGAAAGAAAAAAAAAAAAAGAAAAATTAAGGGGAAAAAAAAAAGCTTAAACAACTCAAAGCTCTGACCAGCGTGAATACCTGGAATTTTAACAATATCCCAGTTGTAAGATGAGTACCCCATTTTATGCCACTCACCCCCACCCCCAACTCCAGCCCTTCCCAAACCACCCTTGAAACACCCTTGCCATATCTGGAAATATTGTACTTTCTTTCTGATTTTAAGTGGCCCGAATAGAAACTATGTTACATGTGACAGCAGTGTAGCCTTGCAGTAGCAAACACTTCGTTTCCACAGAGTAAGTCAACGACTTTCCATTTGTAAAAATCTGCAAGGAATGTGAAAGCAACCTCAGTACTTCTTGTAGGTTTCCGACTGCTTAAATTGATTTATGTTTAGAAAGCTAATCTTGCTCGCTTTGACAAAGCTGGCAACTTCAGTGGGTTTATTTGTGCAGATAGAGTGAGAAAGATTCAGCTTTTGATATAAATACTTGAGTTTTCTGGTTTTTGAGAACTATTTTCTTGCAGTTAATTATGCATCCTTAAAAATGTGTACATTCATACGCATATGTGGAGGGAGAGATGGCAGACTAGTTTGCAAACTATCGAGCTTCGCTTTGCCTATCAATGTTTTTAATTTTAGTTTGAGTCAGAACTGTCTCCAAAATGTTAAGACAGACTCAGATCAAGAGAGTTACAAGTCAGGTCACAGATACTCCCCCATATAGCACCATACACCTACTGTCTATAGGTGGCTATTACAGGAACATCAGTATGTTCACAGAATCACATGGGGTTGGAAGGGACCTCTGAAGATCATCTCGTCCAACCCCCTAGAGCAGGTTGCAAAGGAGCTTTTCCAGGCGGGTTTTGAATGTCTCCAGAGACAGAGACTCCACCACCTCTCTGCGCACACCGTTCCAGTGCTCTGCCACCCTCAAAATAAAGAAGTTCCTCCTCATGTTTAGATGGAACTTCTTATATACAAATTTGTGCCCATTTCCTCAAGAGGACAAGTTTTTCATATTCCAATATGTTGCTTTAAGAGCTATTTCTGGGTTGGTTCAAAATGATCATCTGAGTGTTGTTCACTTGGACAAGGACAGATGTCAAATAAGAGGTTTGTGTCCTTGTGAGCCATTGGTGGCTGCTGGGACTTGGGGTCAATAACAGGGGTAAGAATGACGGAGATGTGGATTGGGCTTGGGAAACGGTTTGTGGAAGCTAAAATATTACCAAAAAAACTACCCTCTTTCCCGTGCTTGACTTCTAATAATTAAGATGGTTTTTAGGTGGAGGGGTGCCAGCTTCAAAGCAAACAGCTTTTACAGGTTTCAAAGTCTGTGTTGTCGAAAAGAAGCGCTGCAGGGTCTGTGGTCAGTTACGCTTGTGACTGGGATTGAAGGTCTGTCTCAGCAGACAAAGTGAGGCTGAGTTTAGCAGTTTAAAAGGTTGCAATTGAAGTGCAACAGTGAAGGTAAAATGCAAAATAAACCCATAAGGTTTTAGCTTAATCATTAAATTTTAGTAGTATCTATGTTCTTCTATTAAAAAATGTCCTATCAATTATTTGAGTAGTACATTTGCTGAAAATACTGTTGGCTTCAAATTGCTGTTGAAAATAGGAAAGCTGGTATTGCTATTTTGATTGCTGTGTTTTTGCTGGAGTCGGTGGGCAGCTAGTCACTCTCCTATTTTGGTGGTTACCGCCAGGTCACTCCAAACTAGGCTTAGCTGAGCATTTTTGGTAATATTGCAAATATACTCCACCACAGCAAACTTACTGTAAATCTGTGGTGATGTCTTTTTGGGTGGTAGTTTCTTAGAATAGCTTTAGTTATTGTTGGAAGAGTGGCAAGCTTAAAGGATATTGCATGCCTGTAATGGTATTTCATCTCAACCAAAACAAAGGATGTCAGTTTCTAAAGCAACCAGAATTATTTTTAACTCTTTCCTCCTTTCTTTAAAACAAGCCCAGAGTGATTCATCAGTATCCTGTCTCAAAGTGGTCCTTGTGAAGTGTTTCAGCAGGAGCATAACAAGTGGTTCCATGGGCAATTTTGTGAGAACTGGCTGTGAACCATGGTGTTTTGTGTTGTGGGTTTTTTTAACCTTTCTTGCACTGCAATTAGTAGCTGGGTGGTGTTCTGAAAATTACATTTGATCTCCATCGAGAACATTATCTGTTTGCCCTTACTGGGGTGTGTTCTTCTTAATAAAGTAAGTGCTGAGATTCCACAGTACACAGCTTCAGTATTTCATGACAAAACCCCAGGAGCTAATACCCTGATGTGTTTAGAAGGGTTTCTCTTTAGTGTTTGCAGACAGAAATGATCAATGAATCCATTTGCAGTGGGAAAGCTAAATCTCAAACACATGTATTTTAAATATCTGCCTGAAAGCAGGGAGGAAATGAGAGCTGAGATAAATTGTTAAGACAAAACCAGTGAGAAGTTCAGCTCCTACATCTTGATATCAGAAGCAAGAGTTATGAGGTTTCAATTTGGTCTTTTTTTTTTCCAGTAGTGCTCAATTTGACCTTCCCAATAACATTTATTATTTTATATACCCATATTATGTCAAATATTTTCCACCTCTCTGTAAATTAAACTGCTGTAATCTTTTAGACTCTGTGGAATCATCTGCAGGCTCTTAAGTATTGCTCTTTGAACTTCGTCTTTTTCTGAAATGGTTGTATTATTATTGTCTGTATTTTTCCTGAAGCAAGCCAATATTTTATCTGCAAATATTGTCCCTTCCCAGAAAGAATTAAAAAAATAAATCAGCAAAGTGCCCAGGAATGAACCTGGTGCACTATGTGGTTATTTTCAGAAAATCATCGAGACCTGCAGGTCAGTTCCTCAGTGCCGCATGCTGTAACAGGTCATAAATTGAATGTATGAGTGGTCTAAACAGCTACAGGGATTCGACCTATTTCTTTCTTTCCATATTTTAGCACTTTAATCGTGGCTTTATGCCTTGGCAGGCTTGTTGTAACACAGCATTCCAGGTACAAACACCTTTCCGTAGTCTGCAATTCAAGCTGCTAATGTCCTGGTTGGGTTGCATTGCTCTAGTTGTCCTATGAGGAGGTGAGTCCTCAGGCGTGATATGATGGACTGTAGTTAAATTATGAATTAAGCCAGGAATTTAACCTATTTGCATGTTCAGAACTATATCCTGGTAATAATTTAAAAATGGTATATGTTTTTCCGTATTTCAGTCGCACTATTACAGGGGTTTTTAATGAGCGTTACTGAGTTTGTCCCTGCTTTTTTGCTAAATTTGGAGTAACGATTTCCAAACCTTCTGGTTACTGTAGCATGTGAGGTAAGGAAATTGCAGTCACCAAAATCTACAAAATTGTCTGCTAGGAGGGTGAAAGTGTAAATTTTATCCCGTTGATAATTGGTAATTAAGGTCAGATTCTGTTATTAAATCCTGGCCTGAGTTGCTAATGAATAATTGTTAAGTATTCAATTCAAATAAAGCTTAATTTCTGTAAGTTCTTAAAGCTAAAACTGTCACAGTTCAATACAGTTGGAAGTAATTACTAAATCAGTTAAAACAAATGACAACTAAGGTATTTAAACACTGAAACCATAAACTTGACATGAACAGGGGTTGGTGTTCACATTTGGCTGTTTTGTTTGTTCTTTTTTTACTTTCAATTTTTTTTAAAGTATTATGTGCTTAAAATTTATTCTGAAGCAAGGAGCCAAAAGCCAAATACTTGACTACCTGTAATAAATTAATTTTGCCTTTAGGATTAACCTGAGGTAATCTGGTTTGTAATTATGAGTTGTAGGTATGGAACATGAGAAGCTGGACAGAAAGATTGCCAAAGATCTGAAAGAAGCAGGTCATATGCTGTAACAGTAGATATTTTTTATTAAATTCAGTCTACAATAAAATATTGTCCAAGGTTTATTTACAAGGGCAAAGAAATGGGAAATCATGTGTTTCATATTTTCCTACTTGCTGTGATTTCTCCTAAGAAGACTCCTCAAATTATGAACTGATCTGTCATCATCTCAGGAAAGAGAAAGCAAAAGAAGAAAATCATTTCAGTGCATGATTTCTATAGCATAGCTGCTATTTGTTCCCTTTGTATTGTACTTAATTTTCTTCAGGTTTTTTCTCCCTGTACTATCTTTTATCCTGCCTTTCTTCTCCTGTCTCCTTTCTTTCTCCATCACCCATTTTAACATGGAGCAAACTGCCCCTTATTTTTGAGAGCCACAAAGAGAGAGAGAGAGAAATGTTCTCTGAGCTCTGTGCACAACCTGACATCTTCCTCAGATTGGAGGCATCAGAAGCTTTTGACCTACTGTGGATCACATGGAAAGTACCAGATATGTGCGTTCAGTGGTTGCCCGCCTTGTCCTACCACTTATGCCTTAAATATCAGCAGTGGGTGAATTTGGTGGCAGTTGAGGGGAGTGGGAAGGTCTTGCTGATGTCATTTGTGGCATAGGAGGGGTTGGCAAGAGAGGAAAACTGAGAGAGGCTGAGGAGCATCATGCCCAGCCTTGCTCCTGGTTTTGTTGTGCTGGAAAATCTAGTCATTCCAGCAGTTTTGCCTGATGGTTTATAACAATGAACGAAGTTAATTTCGAGGGGATATTAAGCATTAGGGAGAAGAATAAGTATTTGGAGAAGAGTACTGGGGAAGGAAGCAGCACTTGTGTCTTGGCAGGAGTTCACTAATGTTTTGTCAAGGAAGTCCAAGGAAAGAACCCCCCAAGTGCAGAGGCAGAAGGTGTCTACCACCAGTGAGATCTGCTGCTGGCTGCCGTCCTGCTCCCCCTGGTATCTGACTGCGGGCCTGGCTCAGCTGGGTGTCAGTGAAAAGTGATGCATCTCTTCTCTCCCATCACAGGATGCCATCTGGAGAAAATATCACATGGAAAGCTGTGGACTGTTCTTTCCTTTTCCCCCAACACCTTTTCTTGGTTAATGCCCCTTTGGGCGTGTATTAGGTTTAGTTGAAACACTCCTGGTGTTTAGCAGGGCTTTCAATAAGCTTCAGTGAGAAGTTGGTGGAGCCTTTTCCTTCTGTGCAACTCCAGGTGCTTAGATCAGGGAGTCTTAGTGTTTGGGTAGCTGCTGTGAGCCTCCTCAGAGAAGAGAGATTAAAGAGTGAGTGAGGTTGTCCAGTTGGCCTCGTTTTCTCCTCCTCTTCTTTGTGCATGCAAAGTTTCCAATGTTATTTTTCTTCCTATTAACCATGCACAATTTTTGCTGTCAGTTATTCTTTCTCTGGCTGGAAATGTGGAAACTTTGAGCAGAAATGTATTTTAGCTGACTTGTTGAAAAAAAAAAAAAGAGAAAATACTTCTCTAAATAGGTAAGACACATTTAAAACTAAAATAAGCAGATTAGGATATGTGTTGGGGGAATACAATTTAAAATCTTCATAGTTTTGGAAATTTAGGACTAATTCTTAAGCCATTAATTTTAGTGCTACCAAGAAAATGTCCAAACAGCCATGTTAAAAACAAAACTGAAAACCAGTTCCAGGACATTATACTGGGTCTGCATTTTCATTGTTTTAGTCAAGTAGCACATTCTAATAATTTCTTCTCCCACTCACCATATTTTCCAGAAGTCATTGTTCCTGCAAAACAAACCAAAAAAAAAAAAAATTACTGAAAATGAGTTAATAAAGTTGGAATCAAGTCTTTCTACTCTGTTGTGGCACAGCCTTGATTTGTGTAAAATCTTTTTGTTAAAGGCCAAAAAATAAAATCTGTTTGAGGAGTTGAAGTCCCTGGATGCTCACTTTAGCTCATCACTATTGAAGTGAGCGAGCTCCGGGCTTAATTGTTCACTTCCAAATGCCGGGTGGGATGGTGTGTGCGGCAGCTTGCTGTGGCTTTCTCCCCCACGTTCCTCACCACCCCCTCGTCTTCAATCAGACGATGCAAAATTGAGCATGAATTCTAAATAAAAAAGGAAAAAACACCCGGGTGATGTTCAGATTGCAGAGTGCTATCGTTCTGTAGGTGTATAAGAAGCAGCTAGTTAATTATCTTCCTAAGCTTGCAAGTAGAGAAAGAAAATTTCACCAGTGAACCCAGAAAAAGGAGGGAACAGGGCTAGGTTCTGCTTGTGGTTTAGATTTTACCAGGTTTTTTGTTTTGTTTTAGATTTTTACTTGTTCTTTTGTTTTGTTTTAAAGAAATCATAATGATTTGCTGTTCTACAGCAATAGGAACTGTACTTCTTGTGGGATGAGAGGAATGTGAGTGCATCTATACAATTTTGCTTCATTTTTCAAAACATTGTTTAGCATGTTAATAATACACTTAACTATCTGTATGCTACCGTCTTTGTTTCCTATTCTTTGTTTACTGAACAAAACCTTCTCCGCTTCTTATGATAACTAGGTTTTTGTATAAAAATTAATGAACTAAATTTGCAGTGTCAACATTCCAGGATATTTTTTCCCAAGAGATTATTTGTTGTCTAAGGGTCTCAGAGATAATCAAAAAAGGCATGCCAGGAGGATACCTCAGCCTACTTTCTTTTATGTCTTGGGGAGAGAATGAGAGAGAGCATTTCAGTGTTGGGTGGGGTTTTTTTTCCACGTTTGAGACTGATTACAATCCAGAGCACATAGCAACTATTTTAACAACAACTCCCACCTTCACACACAAAAAAAAAAAAAAATCAATTTTATTCAGGACTCTACTTCAGAAGAGTCATTAAAGATTTCACTGGTTTATTCCCTTTCTCTGTAAATCCAGCCCTAAAAAAGACCTTCTGGTGCTTCATTGCAACACATTTCTGTTTGTCAATGGTGCTTATAAATCATGCCGGCTTCTTCCTCTCTGTGCCTTTTTACCAGGTTTGTATGACCTGAGCAATTTAGACCTTTTGCAGCGGTTGGGGATGTGGCAGTGCTGTCTTTGGCAGGTGAGCTGGGGTGGGCAGGGTGCCTGCGGGTGGCACTGGGAGTAGGTTGCCAGCATCATTGGTGTCCCCCGGGGAAAGCCTCCGCTGCTGGGGCCAGCCGGAGCAGGCACAGAGGAGCAGGAGCAGGAGGAGAAGGAGGAGGAGGGAAGGCAAGATGGGAGTCAGCAGCAACGGAGACAGGTTTTAACAAGTGCCTTGGGACCAGCACAGCCCTGCTCTGAGCAGAAATCTTCATTTTATGGGACTTGGGAAAGAGGAGCTTGAAAATGACTGGTGTGGTTTGCAGGGTAACCAGGTAGCTGGTAAAAGCTGAGCACAGCTTTAGCAGGCTAATGTGTGGCTGTGACCAGGAAATAATCCCCTCATAATAACATGACATTTGTCACCTGGCTACCTGTGAGAGAAAACTTTGGGTCCTCTATTTTTCCTGAAGAAACGTATACCTGCTTAGATGAGAGGTTATCAGCTGGCAGGACACAGGCTGAATCTGGCCCCCAGGATGTTTTCATAGAATTATAGAGTGGTTTAGGTTGGAAGGGACCTTAACAATTACCTAGTTCCACCCACTCTGCCATGGGCAGGAGCACCTCCTACTAGACCAGGTTGCTTCAAGGTTTCCCTACACTCTGTTCCCTCTCTCTGAAATAAAACCCAGTTGTTTTATATAGCCTCGTCTTACAAGATTTATCTGCCATTCAGCCCCTGAATAAGCAACTCAAGTAGCGGGACACCTAGGTTTTTACAGTGCCAGAGAGTTATGGTGTAGGACCTGTTGCTGTGTGCTGTGAGGCACTCTGTGAGGTCAGCTACAATTTCTACTACCTCAGTTAATGGTTAGCAGCTTATTAACTCACATATAATAGCTCTTTAAAAGTTGTAATATAACAAAGCTGCAGCACTGCTTGTCATTTCAGCTCATCTTGATTTGCTGGGCATGTGTTGGGGAATTATATGATTTTATTTCCTTTTGGTACGGCACATCTCCCTTGCGTGCCTGATTTTCTTCTCCACATACCTGCCGGGTGGCCCATTCCTTCCCAAAGTAGTACCTTGGGAAGCATCTGGCCAATCTGGGTGATTTAGTGTCATCGACCCACCACTTCTCTGCCTAACCCTGTGTAGAGCATGCCCAGTTTCTGGAGAGGTGGTTTGTCCTTGCTTCCATCACCTTGGATGGGAATGGCTCACAGACTGGAGAGCACCACATGCTCAGTGGGGTGCTCCATACCTGGTTTTCATCTCGGGTCTTGTGGGAGGATGGGAGCAGGTAGAGGAAAACAGTAAAATAAATCACTGATGTAAGGTATTGGTTGAATATGTGTATTTTCCATCCCCAATTTGTGCTTGCCCTGAGAAGAGAACATGAACTGCCCAGGGCTGTTTTGTTTGTAAGGCTCTTAGAGTGGCTAAGCCCCAGTTCATGGTTGGAGCATGCTATTAACAAGACACTATCAAATCTTTTGCCTTCCCTTAAGTTTTGTGTTTCAGGTTACATCTAGACCTCCATCAGCTTGTATTGACTAGTTTTTCAAAGGAGTTTTTCTTTTCATCAGTCCAATTTCTGTTGCTGTTTTTCACTTTAAAGCTGTAGCCCATAACATTTCAGTCAGCATATTAAAAAAATATGGCAAAAAGAGAAGATGACTATGGAAAGATAAAATTGCGGAGTCCACAGAGCAAGGTTTACTGTAACAGGTTAATTGTGGATTTTTTTTTTTTTTCCGGTGTTTGAGTTTTTAGGACTAAGACCCTCTGATTCCATTGTGAATGTTCATATGTTGGACTGTATTCACGCACTTCAGCTCGCAATAGTAAGTTCTTCAAAAAACAAGCAAGCAAAAAATGAGATACCTTAGTTAAGTAATGAAAAGCTTTAACTTTGCATTTAATGTTTAGGGATACTAAAGAAGTGTTTTGAATTCGAAGGAAAGTGTGATTTTTTTGCAGCCCTCTTCAAGAAGTGGATTTACCAGATAGCATAAAATGGCAGCTGACTTTTGGTCTGGAAGAAGTCCTAACCTGTGTGTTGTAAGGAAGGTACATGGAGATGCTCCAGCAGTGACAGAAGCTGGTGAGGAAGGATGAGCAGGATGGCTGGAGGTGATAACCCAGAGGCACATTCTTTGAGCTGCATGGTGAAGGGATGATGGGGTTTGGGGAGACTGGATTTTAAAGACAGGCTGGAAATAAGGACACATTTTTAAAGAAGAATGACAGAGTATCGAGCGAAATCCCCTGGCCCACCTCAGAAGAAAAATCTCCTGTGTGTAAGTTTGAGAGGCTGATATTTACACATTTTTGCAGTCGATACCCGTTCTGTAGCAGACAAACACTGCCTGCCGTTTCACAGTTAATAAAAATGTGCCTCTGTCAATTCCCATTCTTTTGAGTGATCCGGGAAAGAGCACACACAGTGAAGTGGCAGTGCTGCTGATTTGATGGAGTCATCCACGGAGGTAAAGATGAAGATGCAAATGAAAATGCGAAGGATTGCAAAATGACATTAGGTTGCTGTGCAACCATGTTATAAAATGACAAATGAAATTCAGAGCGGATAAATGCAAAGTGATGTCCACAGGACAAATATTCTAACTTTTCATGTAAATTGAGTTGCTTGTTAACACTTGGGCATGAGATCTGGGGGTCATATATTTGTGTGGAGAAGTCAACTGTATACTCGCTGGCTGTCAAAAAGCAAATAAAACATTAGGAATGTTTATGGCAGAAGTAAAGAAAAACGGATCCGTCACAGTATGTGTCTGTGCTGTGCCTTCATCTTGAAGAGTGGGATCAATTCTGGCGTCTTCCTCCTAACTGTCTCTCCCTTCCTCACTTCCACCTCCAAA
The DNA here is from genome assembly GCA_013400055.1 of Nycticryphes semicollaris. Taxonomy (NCBI): domain Eukaryota; kingdom Metazoa; phylum Chordata; class Aves; order Charadriiformes; family Rostratulidae; genus Nycticryphes; species Nycticryphes semicollaris. The sequence continues at coordinate 59,985 of VXBJ01005020.1, forward strand.
GAGGATAAAATAGTACTTGCAAAAGCTGCAGAGGTCTTAGGTCTACTGAATAGCTTTTGTATAAGGAATGGCTAAGTAGATGAGGCCCTGCAGTTTGAAGAGGAGAGATGTGAAAAGCTCACACAGATTCAAAGCTCAGTTGGAGAAACTGATGTAGGAGTAACTGGTGAGACCTGAGAGGTTCAAATAGAGCTTTTGGGGCGTGTTTTAGAGTCTGGGACTTACTGTGTGTCCTCTTCTGCTTTTCCTCAATTTCTGTCCTTGGCTGCTGCTGGAGGCAAGATGTTGGGCTGGACTTTTTGGCTTGACTTGTAGTCTTTTTCTTTGCTTTTTTTTTTTGTTAGTCTCATCAAAACCATCTTTTTTTCTTAGCCAGCAGTACTATTTATTGTCCATCCTTAGTATCTGGTAATTATAAGATCTTCACTATTTAAAGTTCTACTAAAAATCTAGTAATTTAAACCATTTCCATCACAATTCCAGGATTTCAGTAGAGAGGTATTTTTTAAAGTATGCTAAGATTAAGAGAATGAAGCTGGTTTTTCAGCACAGATGTTGGTACTTTAGTTTCCTCAGTGCTGAATTTAACTAATTACATGATTTCTGCCTTGTAAACTTGATAGCATTTAAGGAGCTCCAGAAATAGAAGAAGAAATTATAGAGCTGTTTGACCCTTCGGAGAACTTGAAGAAAGGCTCTGCGCTGTTGTCTCAGGTGATGAAACATCAGCTCTTGATGCTGTTCTTCCTGCTGAACCAGTTTTGTGCCTTTCTGCAGTTGGACAAGCCCTCCCTCAGCAGCCTTACAGTAGAGGATGAGTGCTTTCGGAGTACCAGAAAGATGGATGGAAAGTTTTTCCCTGTTTGGCTGGGGAGTGGCTGGCTCGACTGTTGGCTGTTGGTTTTGCTATAGGATCTGCATTTGAGAAAATACAGAAATTAAAGAAATATTTTGGGCCCCATGTGTTGTTATTTTTACATACGTATCTGTTGAATGGAAAAGTGTTTGGTTTTGTTTGGTTTTTTTATAAAAATGCATGCAGAGGTTTCACTGGCATTTATTCCATATGTCAGGGTTCAAAAAAATTAATACATGAAAACCACATTTTTATTTCCAGGCTTAGGACATAAGATCAAAGGCTGGTAAACCTACCAGGAGGAGGGAATCTGTCTCAGCGCAGAAGGTATCAGGGTGTTTGTAGGAGCAGCTTGGTAGGCTTTCATATTTTGTTTTAGCTTTTATCCCTGATACAGGTTGGAGTATAGGAGAAAAAAAAAAAAAAGCCAGAAAGCCAAAATTAAGCCTGGAATAGTGAATGCCCTAGAGGCTGTTAAATAATTATTAAGCAGATTTTAGTGATAGTAATCACCCTGTCCCAGGTACAGGCAGCTGGAATTTGGCAGTCAGGTCAGAACAATGTTCCAGCATCAGCATAGCAATGGTGTAATTACTGTGCTAGGTGGCTGATTAGGAGCTATGTAAATGGCACTGCAATCAGTACCTGTATTTGTGCTTTGTTGCAGGAGAAAGACAATGTGTAAATGAGTTATCTCTGGTGGCACAGCTCCTCTCAGAAGAATGCATAGGGTCTAGGACCACCTGGCTTTGTGGGGCAGGTAGAAAAGGGGCTACCTCTGGGAGGTGAAAAGGTGGCCAGCAGGAGATGTTTCTGAAGATGATTCACCTGCAGTTCTGAATTTTTGAGCTTGGCAGATCCTGTGCCTGTCCCCATAGGTGCATCCCTGTCCCCTGTATCCTTCTGCCACCAGAGCTGTGAGGTAACAGCCATCCAAATATCCTCTTCCCCTTGCCACCACCTCCTGTGCTCAGTTTTTAATGAGTTTAAAGGCCTCATAATAAAAAATTAAAATAACATAAGCAAAAAAACAAAAATAGTTGAAAGCTCCCCAGTCATAAATTGATGACATGATGACACAGGAACGGAGTTTGGGTTCATGTGGAATGCACTTCTGTAATTTATGCACATACACCTTGTCAAGCCTCATCAGGAGCCCTTGCCATGTTTAAGTAAGATATGTGAGAGCAAAGATAAAGCTAATATATATTTAATTTATATACAACCTGTCCATTGACTGTTTTATTGTACATACAATATAGCTGTTCATTACTGATACTAATTCAATCTGCAGATTACAGATTGTGTTTTCAAATATGCAAGCTTCCTCTTTTCTTAAAATGAAAAAATAAGAGGAGGATTTTTGTCTTCTATTTTCAACGGTGTTATGTAAAGTATCTGTCAATGGGTTTTTCATTTCTAAATGCAAATAATTATATATGGCAGGAAGTATGATGAGCATTCAAAATTGACATTAAAATGAAATTGCATAAAATATTCCTGAAAAACTGATCAAACAGGTCATTAGTCAAACATATAATGACTAGTAGAACATTTTAAGATGTCTTAAATCTCATTTAAGATGTTTAAAAAAGTAGTTGATAGTTTTTTAAAATGACAGCTACTCTTTTATCATCCTACTAGTTGCTAAGAGTTTTGAATTCCCATAATATTGAAGAGTTCTTCCCCCCTCCCGGCCTTACAGCTGTATGAGCAATCTTCAAAACTGGTAGCATCTGACAGAGATTTAATCTGTTTTACCTTGCATTTGTGGTAAGCTGGGGATATCCGTGCTACCAACTATCAGGCTCCATGTTTGGCAGCCCACTGAGCCGCAGTGCTGTGACTCTCAAACTGGAAAGGAGAAACCACAAAACAAACCGTATGCCAAAAGGTGTCAAGTTCCCACACTGTAAAATTGCAGAGGAGATGTAGGGATGGTTTTTCCCTCATCTGATCTTTTCCTTTTAATCTTGAGTGCTCCTCAGTAAATTAGAAAAGGGAAATATTTGGGGACAGAAGAGTGGTTTCTAATTAAAAGTAGATTTAAATTTGAGTGAGAAAAGTGCCTCATCTTATGGGTTTTGTGAACTGCCTTTTGCTGCTGCTTGCCAGCTCTGTAGGCGTTCATTTTGTGGCAGGAAGGCAGCGGTGGGACCTCTGGGCTATCAAATGCCTTCTCAGGTGTCTGCTTCTGCCAGCTCCTGCACCTCCTGGCCACCAGGTCCTCTCCTTCTGCAGCGAGGGTGGCTGGTGCTGCCTTCCTGCTGCGAGCCTAGGGTGCATCGGGACCTGCTCCCCCAGCTCTGCCGCTTGGGTTTTGGGTTTTGGAGGCTTTCCCGCTGCGCCGGGAAAGCCTGCGTGCAGGGGCCTGCCATGCCTCCGCTCTTCCCAAGGGACGGGCAGGAGGCAGCATCTACCCGACTGCCCCACCAGCTCTGCCACGCTCTCAATTTACCTAATGGGCTCCTTGTACAGACAAGACACTTGTTTTTTGNCTGGTTGAAGGAAATGTTGGGATTCCTCTCAGTTAACCAAAACACATTAGGACTACAGTGTTCTTGTTTTAGCAAGTTGTAAAGAGTTTTTCCTCCTGCTTGTGAAAGAGAGAAGTCCAGCCATCCCACCCTGCTTGTAGTGGGGCACAGGCACTTCTGCATGTTCCCCAGCCCCTGGTGGGTACCACAGGTGGGCTGTCATGGGATTAAACACTGCCTCTGGGGCTGCCATGGTTGCAGCTGGGATGGAGTTAGCTTTCTTTCTAGCAGCTGGTGCGGTGCTGTGTTTTGGATTTAGGGTGAAAATAGCCTATGTTGATGGCACGCTGGTGGTTTTGTTTGTTGCTGAGCAGTCGAGGCCTTTTCTGTTCCTTGCACCTCCCTGCCAGTGAGTAGCTGCACAAAAAGTTGCGAGGAGACACAGCCAGGACAGCTGACCCCAGCTGACCAAATATCATATGAGACCATTCTCAGTATATAAAGCTGGGGAAGAAAAAGGAAGGGAAGGGACATTTGGAGTGGTGGCATTTTGTTTTCCCAAGTAGCCGTTAGGTGTAATGGAGCCCTGCTTTCCTGGAGATGGCTGAACTGCTATCTGCCTGCCAATGGGAAATGCTGAAGAAATTCCTTGGTTTGCTTTGCTTGGGCATGTAGCTTTTGCTTTACTTACTAAACTAGATCTCAGCCCAAGAGTTTTCTCATTTTTACTGTTCTGATTCTTTTCCCCATCCCAACCAGGGATGGTGACCAAGCAACTGTGTTGTCCTAGTTACGGGCTGGGGCTAAACCACAATAGATGCTGAGGGATCCTGCCACCCCAGGTAGCGCTCCAAGCCTGCATCAGCTTGGTGTAGTGCATCAGTTTGGCGTGCCCATCCTGCCCACCCTGCCGCCTGCCCTGCCTGGGTATGGGTGCTGGAAGCACCAGGCTTTCCCTCTGGAGAAGCTGTGACGTGGTTCCAGTAGGAGGCTGGGGTGGGCTCAGGTCCCTCCATGTCAGATCGGAGGTCTTCCTCATATGATGTCCTGCTCTGCACCACCTGTCTAATGCTCAGGGCATTTAAAAAAATTATTTATTTACTCATTTATACATGATGGTCTTCTGATTCTTTCAGAAACACTTCTCCAGTGAAACGCAAAACACTTTGTTTCTGGTGTGTTAGCCTGGTGGGTTTTGGTAGTCAGAAGATGGAGATTTTCACAGAAGTGTCTCAGCCTCGTTTCACTTGCTTTCTGAAATTTGAGCAGTGATGGGAAACGCAGTGTTTTGAACTTTCATCGGTATTTTTCTTACGCTGTGCCTCCCCCTCAAAAGGAGAAACCCTACTGATGATGCTGTTGTCGGTAATACTTCCCAGTGCATACAGTGTGATTGCGTTAATGCACTTCAGCTGAAGAGTATTGTGTCCCTGCAGTTCTCTTCTCTGCCAGTGCTCTAGATTATGAATGCAAGAAAATAAAATTGAAGCGGTGTCTTTCTTCGTGTCCCTTGAAAAACATGCTAAATGATTTTTTTTAAAACTACTTTTCAAATGTCTTCTGATGGAGTAAGGTAAGAGAGAGTGAGTTTTTTGAGAAAGCAGCAAGAAATAACTGTGGCCATCTGAAGCTGTTTTGCTGAAGGTATTTTTAGGATGACTCAGCTGGAAGGCCCAGGAGTTGTTCTTGCCTTTTACTGAAGGGGAAAAAAAATGCTGATGTTCTCCTTCCAGCTGTTTTATTAAATATCTGAATATAAAAACCTAGCCTTTTAGGCATGATATGAACTCATATTTTTTTATAAAGTAGACTGTTCTTAGCATCCAGTGTGGTGTAAATCTGCTCATTTTCCACTTATCCATAGACAAAGTACATGAGATTAAAAAAAAATGAAAAGAAAACGCTTTTTATTGTAGAGCAGCAGTTTTGTGTCTTCATCAGAAGTCAAAAAACCCAAACTTTTTACTGTGATGCAAATACATGCAAATATGGGTAATAAAAAAATGTTCACATTTGGGCATTTTGCTTATGTTTAATGGAAGTTTCCCACCCACCACCCCCACGTGAGCTTTCCTGGTAGCTTAAAAGTAGTGTTCCTCAATAAGTGTCACTCCATTGCTCTGCATGTTGTCACTCTACAGGGTGACTTGCTCAGCAGGACAGAGTCGTCTCATTATGCTGCCATGGGGACTCTCTTTTGCGGACAAAAAAGAGAGGAGTTTTCTTACATGCTTTTTTTTTTTTTTTTAAAAAAAAAACCACCAAAAACACAACCAAAAACCAGAACAGGAAGATTTATTTTGCTGCAGCTTAAATTGCTGTCAGGAGTTACTGGTTTCATATTTTGCAAACTGTACACTTTTCATTATTTCTGCTTTCCTTGCTGAAATTCCTAAACCTTTGTTTTTCTTCCTTAACTGTCCATCTGAATAAGGCCTTTATATGTTTTGTTGAAAATTCCTTTTGCATTTCTAGTACATCTAAACATGTTCAAGTTTGTATATGTTGATATGCTGATGTCTTTAAAAAAAATCTATATAAACTACATCACTCTCAGTGAAGATTAAAAAAGTAAAAGAATCTGGTTTATTTTTTCATTTAAAAACCTACCACAGCACCACTGTATCGAACTCACACTGTTGGTATCCATTTAATGATCTCTCACAGCAGGAGGCATGTAAAACAAGAGGCGTATTTTACTCTGTGCCAATCTCTTTCCTTGCATCCCTAAAAAGCGCAGTTACATTATATATTTAAAACCCCAAGGAATTTGATGATATTTCCACACAGCCCATACCTGCTGTGAGAGCAGAGTTGGACAATAACACGAAAAGGTTTAATAATGGAGTAAGAAAAGCCATTGCACCCATATTGTTTCGTTTTATTTTACATGCATACGTATATACAGATGAGTGTGTGTGTATATTTATATGTGTGTGTGTGTATATATATATATAACTATTATATGATGTTACCTGTACTTTTCTTTTTTGTGGTATGCCCCTGGCTGGGATAGCCAAGAGCTGACTCTGTGGCTTGCGACACTGCTACTATATGGAATCTCCTCTCTCTACAGCAGCACATAGGAAGATTTTGTCTTTTATTGTTATTCTGCTTCCCCCCCCCTTCTAGTAAACACTTAGCGGGAAGCGTCCCATCTTAAATGAGAGTGTCTGTCACCATCATTTGCTTCTAGATGTGTGCTGTTCCAGAAGGTTGTCTGACGAAGGTCGGGGACATTAGGATAGGCCTTATAATAATCTAGTTGTCAAGATATGTAATGTGCTGTCATTTTATGGGAAATCAAGAGGCTCTGTGCTTGCCATGTATTAGAAATTTCCATTAGTTAAATTGCTTTCTCATACCCCAGCAGAAGTAAATAATACTCCAGTGATAAAGAAATACTATCTTGTAAAATGTTCAGATTAGCCAGTACCTTCAGTACCACAGGTTTAAATCCAAAATAATACTAAATCAAGTGAGTATTGAATCAGATAATATTTTTGGCAATTAATAGCGGACTTCACAGTTTTTAGTTCCTCCTGAGTTTTGCGGATGATTTTTGTGTAATGCATTTTTGCTTATAAAGGGTTTTCGAAGGTGTGTACTGTTAGAGAATCTATAGTTTAATTATGACAGAATACAGTACATTGTCTCAAATAATTTGCCTCAAAATGTTTCACACAAGGCTAATTTAATGGGACAATAACTGGATAAATTTATAAATTTGATGTTAGTTAGCAAGTTATTGTTGGAGTTGTTGGAGGAGCAGGTGGTGGGGCTGGGGGTGCTGCATTCTGGTGTCACTGGGGTGAGTAGTTGGCTGCCTGCTCTTCCCACCTGCTGGCAGGCTGGGAAGTAGCTGCCACCGGTTTCGGTCAACAGTGTTAAACCTCCCTTGGTGCAGTAAGAAGAACAGGTAGCTGTGAGATAAGGGTGGTTCTGGGGATGTAGTCCTCAATCAAACGTTGAGTAGGCAGACCCATGTTAATACTCGTGCCTTATTTCCAGTCAAAATTCTATATGATTCTGTGATAAAAATCAATGTCTCGGTTTCCAGAACCAACATTGATTTTTTTATATATATATATATATGTTGTGGTTTTTTTTTTAATTTGGTATTTGTGATGCTCGAAAGTGTTCTGTACGCAGCTCTCTAGGAAGGAAGACATATGTGCAACAAATATAATTCACTGGGGAAACTCATTCAGGAGATGCAGGAAGTACAGGAGGCTTTCTGGCTGTGCACCAAGCATATGTTTACTGAGTTATTATTTCTGTTATCTGTGTTTCTTTGTTTGGGCTTTACAGTCTGACAAAGATGTGGTTGGGAATTTCTGATAGGAACTAAATTTTTTTTATTTTTTTTTTTTTAAATAAGAGAGAGAGAATTGAGCTAAGGAGATCAAAGCATTTAATCTTTCTGGCAATCTAGTGTAGCATGCTTCCAAAATACTTCAGTAATTTTTATCTATAAAATAGGATGATCATGAATTTAAATGTATACATTTATTGTAGCATTTATGTGAAATATGAAGGTAATCCTTTTAATAATGAAACTGCAGTTGTCTGTGTACTTAAGTATAAATTTTGGTGACAAATATTTTTACACCCTCTGAAGAGGTAAATACTGTCTCTTGTGTGTTAGGTGTATCTCTAAATAGAGGGGAAATGAGTTTTCTAGCCAATCTGTGGTTTTGATGGCTTGTTGCTTTTTGGTAAATCTTGCAGCTCTGTTTATGGGGTTAATGTGTTGATGTTTATTTTATTCTCCTGTGTGTTCATGTATTTAATCAAACCTCATGCAACTTTGTAAGTTGCTCATTCCATCATCTTTCTGTAATGCAATGATCTGTGGGGAAACAATGTAAGATTGTTAGATACGCTTTTCTCTAATAGCATTAGTCGCACAGTCGCACATGTGTATATAAGATACTTTATGTTTCCTCTTATCTTTGTTAGAAATGGTTATTTACAGCCCTTTCTATATTTAAAAAAAAAAAAAAAAGAGTATAGATAACATGCTGTATTTCAGCTGAAACTGAAATCCAGGAAGATGTTAAGTATCAAATCTTCATTGTTTAAAAGAAGCCTGTGTAACTGGGTTGGTGAAGAGCTAGTGGAGAGTTGTTCTCTTTGAGTTGCTTGTCTTTGTCTCCAGCAGCCAGTAAGTCAGTACAAAAGAGACTGTATAAAAAAACTTCTCCTTAAATATATAACGTATGTCTCGCTAACCTCAGGGGACCAAGGGAGAAGTTTGGCTTTTAAAATTGTGGTGGTAATCTTTGTCATTAGCAGTTCCATTTGCTCCAGCTCTATGCATCCCTATGAGATGTTCTAGAATCATAGAATTGTCTAGGTTGGAAGGGACCTTTAAGGTCACCTAGTCCAACCATCAAGCTAACTCTGATAAAAACCATCACTAAACCATGTCACTAAGCACTATGACAACACGACTTTTAAATACCTCCAGGGATGGTGCCTCAGCCACTCTCCTGGACAGCCCGTTACAAGGCTGAATATCCCTTTCAGTGTAAAAAATTTTCCTGATATCCAATCTGAACCTCCTTTGGAACAACTTGAAGCCATTTTCTTTTGTCCTATTGGCTGTGACCTGGGAGAAGAGACCGACCCCCCGCCTCTCTACAACCTCCTTCCAGGGAGTTGTAAAGAGCAATTGGGTCTCCCCTCAGACTCCTTCTCTCTAGGCTAAACAACCCCAGCTCCTTCAGCCTCTCCTCATAAGGCTTGTTCTCCGTTATTCTCTCTTTGGTGCATTCTTTGGGCCAGTGTATGGGAGATAAATGATTGAGCTTTAGTGAGGAAGGGAACCTGGTACTGGTTTTGAAAGGCAGACATGCAGAACTGGGTTGAGCTGCTGAACAAAACTATCTTAGAACCTGTAAGAAGGATTTGTTTCAGTTACGATGTTTTTGTCCTACTGAGAAAATAATTGGAAAACAATTTCAGACTTCAACTGTGAACAAATGGTTCCAACATACTTGAGTGGTTCAGCTTATAAATATTAGGGAAGTCATTTAAACCTACTGATTTAAAAGTCTGATGAAGAAAAGATCATTTTCTAGAAACTTTGTGTTTCTAGACATAAAAGTCAGACTAAGTAACAGCCACCACGTATGTGAAGAATGAGGTGAGGACTGTGTAGAGCTTTCCTCCTCCTTCTGCATACGGCAGCTGAGAAGTCTGTTATTTCCAGAGTTGTACCGGCACAGTCAGAGAGATTCAGGGTGAATCCAGTTATTTTCTAAATTGTGCTGTGTGGGATTTTTGGGTAGTTTCACAGAGGAATAAGCCACGGGGCTACTGCTCACTCCCTGCTACTCCCATGTGAGAGTATCAGCTCTGCTACTTCATGTACCAAATCCTGTTTGCTCTTTGTATCCCTGTGTTTAATGCCGCATTGTCTTGTTCTAACAGCATTTTTTCAAAAGGGTATTAAAATGCTCTGTGATGCACCGTTATACCTATTCCAAAGAGTCCCCTGACTGTATAAATTATTACAGATGGTATGAAACTACAGCGGGATTAGCTGTTGACTGCAGATCCAATGTCAGTGCTTTTCTTGCTGCAGTTCCGTGCAATTTAACATGTCAATAGCCTTGCTGGTAAAACACAATAAAATTTTATATGACCATATTACTCATAATGTACTGCATATTTACGTGTGAATGGTATCGCTCCTAAACATAAGCAGATAGCTCAAGACAGATTTCAGTAAATGACTTCCTAAAATCTTGGGGGCTTTATATATGTATTTTAATAATGATTTCTCTTTCTTGCAGACAAAATTGAAGAAGCACAAAAACAACTTAATGGAACAGAAGACCAACAGAGAGGTAATAAACAAACACAAAAAATTAAATGGAAAAAAAAATAAATGCATTGTGATTCTAGAAGCTGATCCGAAGCCTTCCTGCATGCATGAAAAGACTCCATTGGGCCAGGTGCTGGATGAGGCCCCAGGCATGTCTGTCTGAGGATCAGGTGCTGTGATCTGTAACACCCCAATTTTGCTGAGACACAAAGGCTTTGTTTTAACCACTTGAGTAGCTGCGTTGACCTTGATCAGACGGCTGAAGCTGTAGCATTAGGGACGTGCACAAGTTACTGACTACAGCCTGCACTAACTGTTTGGTTCATTATATGATTTGCTTAATCATTAATAACCATATTTGGTTTATGGCAAGCAGTATGTGATGATTTCTAACAGATGCTGAAGGGGGATTGATCATCACAGGTTATTTTAAGAAACAGACGACCTGTGACAGATTCAATCTGTGTGTTAGAGCTTAGAAAGCCGGTGGAAAGTCATTGCATTTCAAGGCTGGCTGACTGTGGTGGTACCTGTTTGCTTGTGTGATAAAGCTCATCTGCACACCCATGGAGGAGCCCAGAGAGACATTGGTGAGGGGAGCCCAAACAACACCTTGGTGGGGTACTCCCAGGCCCATCATAGGATAGCCATGAACGGGCAACGTTCACAAGCCCAGAATGAGCACAGGGGCAGGTGGAAACACAAGTTAAGGACACAGAAAAAGAGGGACCCTGTCCAGTCCCTTCCCAGGGCTGTCCCGGCGGTGTCCAGGCATGAAGGCCATCACCTCGAACCATTGGGAACAGCTCTCTGGGTTGCTTTCTGGACTAAGGGCATTGCTGCTTGAAGGTGTAAGGACATGTTCGGAGATGCAGGGGAAGAGCTTCTGGGGAATGCACAGTCTTTGTTATGGGATGCCTAGAGGAGGAACCAAAGGTGGGAAAAGGGAGGCGCTTAAATGATGCGGGAAAGAACAAATGTGGGAAGTAGAGGAATAACAGAATAAAAGGGTCTGTTTGCATTTTAGCAGGGATTGGCCAGGATATTTATCTGGCAATGCCCTGCTGCTGACCAGCACCATCTACCCTGTCTCCTCATTAAATTCCTCATTAACTCCACCTTCAACTGTTTTCCAGTGAGGGGATCTTTGCTACCTATGTGTATCTGGGGGTTTGTGGTGCAGCAACTGGAGCAAGTGTGGGAAAGTGGGTGAGTGTGTGATTGTTAGCAAGGATCAAGCTGGACAAGACAGCAAATAGATGAAATAGGTTGAGGGCCAGGATGGGTTTGGTGGTCTCTAAAGGTCAGCTCTGGGTGTGAGAGCAGCCTTGTGTCTGTAAGGGTGAGAACACAGGTGGACCAGCTTTTTGTGTGTGTCTGCCTGCCTGCAGCCTCAAGGGCTTTTATGTCCAGGTGATTAACTGGGGAGATTAAGTCTACTGGGGGATGGCTAGGAATGGCTACTGGGCAGACAGAGTATCTGAGCCCAGCTGCTGGAGGGGTACACTGTGGACACATAGATATTTTTCCATTAATGGACTTCCATCCTGCTGAGCTGCAGTGGGAAGCAGAAGGATGCTGTGAGTGCTCTTGAGTGTCTGTCTGGGATCTGTATGTCCAGCCATATGTAGATAGATAGATATACACATATGTGAAGTATATGTGTGCTTTGTGTATGTGTGCCTGTTGGAAAAACATGTTTAGCCTCAGTACAGGTCTGACCTGGGGATATGGAGCAGCAGAAGCCATGCCTCTCTCAGGCTGCCACATTTGGCCTGAGATGTTTTCCTCTAAGCATACCCCTTGTCAGTGCTTTCTCTTGTTCTGTGTAGGCATTCACCTCTTGTAGTAGGGAGATGTTGTTCTTGCCTGTGACACATCTGTGAACACCATTGTAAATTGTTGGTGCTCTGTCCTGGGATCAAAGTTTACTATCTTTTGAAACAATGAACTTCAAAACTTTTTGAAGATTAGAGAGCATAAGAAATACCCGAACGGATCTCAGCAGGGTCCATCTGGCCCAGCGTTCTGCCTTCAACGGAGGCAAAAGGACATACTGTTTAAGGGCAGCACATAAGACTGGCCATGTTGTGCAGTCCGTTCCCCTCATGCTGTCCATGGATGTTAGATTAGAGATGTTTGCCCTGTCCCTTTAGTAGCTAGGCAGTTTTGGACCCATTATCCTTAATCCTTTTGATTAAACGCTGGCTGCTTCCAGCATAGTCTGGCAGCAAACTACATAAGTTCACTACTAATTACATTAAAAAGTATATTATTTTACTTTTTTTTTTTTTCCATTTCTGACTAGTATCAATAGGTGTCCTCCAGTTCTAGCATTGTATGACTTGTTAAACAGCAGTTCTCCATTCCCTTATCCACTGCCTTTGTGATTTTATGAACCTCGTCTGTGTCCTGCTCAGCATTCTTTTCTCCAAACTCATGACTGGTTTAGCTTTTTAAGGGGTGGTTTGATACAAACTGCCTTGTATGGGCACCAGGACCGTGATGTTGCTCTATGTATTTGTAAAAAATTTGTAAAACACCTATAAAGACCTTTCAACAAACTAGACCACCTGCTAAATAGTTTGGACATGGTTTCGTTTAGTGGAACGTAGATTAAGTGGTGCTGTCATCCAAACATAAAAAACTTGTGTGAAGTGTTGCTGTCTGCTCTTGTTGCTGTTGGTCTTACAGAAGTAATATTGCTCTAGATTATTCTCTTGTGATGGACATGTTCAAACTAAAGAGGAGCTAACCTCTGCTTTCAGGCATTTGTTCTCACGTGTGGCCCAGTAACACCTTTGTGCAAAGGAAGACAGCTTCTCTACTGTAAACTTAATGGTGTACTCTGAAAAGGATGGGGTTGCAAAGATTTATGTGATGGTAGCACTCAGCTTTCAGCAACTCAGAAGTCAAAGAGATCGTCACTTAATTTTTGACTCCTAATCTAAATTTATATGGCTGACAATTGATAAAAAAAATTCTACATAGAAAATTGATACAGAAATAACTGAGATAATAAGACTACTCTTTTCAAATGAAAAATGTTCTCTGCCCTTTTTCTTCCCATTTCTTAAAGGTCTGAATGGGTAGATTTCTTGGTAATACGAAGTAATGAAAGTATTTATTTGAAGCCTTAGAGTCTTAAGGCCACTGGAAAAAAGAAAATATATGTTTTGAGCTAAACAAGTAAACAAAAATATGTACATAGTCACATAAATTATTTTAAATCACATTCCAGTGTGTACATGTTCACATAAAATATGGTTGTATATTTTTTTTCTTCTTCATTCATGTATTTGGTTTTTCACTTCATCTAGATCACTTTAGATTTGTTTAGTCATATCTAAAATAAATAGGGAATGTAATTTTGTAGAATTTGTTATATTAACTACTGCACTATCAGTACCAGAGGTGTCAGTGGCCCAGCGTATTTGCAAGGAGGAATTTTTCATAAGTTTAATCATCTGTGTTTCTGCTGACTAGCATAGTGCACTGAGCAGTCATAACTTTATACATGTGTGGGATTTAAGTTAAATTTAATTGACTACTAAAAGATATGTATTTAACACCTCATTTTGCGATTAGCTGTAGTAATCCAATTAAGTGCAAATTGGAATAGGTCTCTATTAAGCACAGAGGAGATAGTAAATGAGCAGATGTAGTTTTCAAGTTTGCAGACTTTGGTTATTTAGTATGAAGTTGCAACTGGAAGACATATTTTTTAAATTTATTTTTTGAGTGATAGTCCACAAATACATTCAGGTTATGGATATTCACATGGGCCTGCCAGTTGAGGCCAGAAACCTGTTTGTTAGGGGTCATCCTCACCTTCCTGCTCAGTTGAGTGTGCAAGGTGGGTAATTCTTATGTCATTGCATTTTCTCTCAGCTTCCTTATTGCTGCTATGAATTTTCAGTAGGAGAAGCTGCTCTTCTCTTTAGCTTTCATGGTATCTGCCATTGCTGTTTTACACCCTGCGTGTACCCCTGCTTTGGGGTTGCATTTCATCTTCTAACACACATGCAGGGTTTCATTAGTGTGATAGAGACGGTCTTGCTCCCAACGAGTGCTCCACATGGTGTTCTTTAAAAGCTGATGGTGAGCTTGAACTACAGAAAACTCCTCCTTGAGAAGGTAGTGAAATCTTTCTCTGATACCAGACCCAGTAGGTGCCATGGGTTGGAAAGCATTCAGCCGAATCTGACTGCTTTTTTTTTTGATCTACTACTAGCCATCCTCCTAGGAAAGCCTTCCCAAGAAAGTCTTTCTGTCTTCTCCCTTCCAGACTGGTAAAGTCAAGTCTTCTCAGATCCTTGTGATTACCACAGAGGCTTCTGATTTGGTCATCCCCAGAACCAGTTCAGCCACTGAAGGCCAATATGAAGCGCTGTAAGCATTTGTTTTGTTCTTTATCTGTTGCAGCAGTTCTCTGCCTGTCACAGCAGTCCAGGTCGTAGGTACATCAGCTCCACCAGCACTGTCATTGCATCTGTTAGGACTAGCGGAACTGACTTGGTTATCTCTGTACTTGGCACCAGTGATGCTAAGACTGCCTCCTAAATCTCTATCTCGGCTTCTGAAACTTGGGGGAACTAAAGTTGGTGACAAACTCCAGCAACACCAAAGGTTCACCATAAAGTGGGTGGCAGATTCCCGTAAGAGCCATCTCATGGCCTGATGTGTATTCTGCATTGCTCACTGATCCTGGGGTCTCTCTGGCTGTTACAAGTACTTATGCCGGACTCAACTACATCATTTCGGGTAACTACTTCTTGCCTTGTCATAGCTGAAAGGATCAGTGATAAATGGCTAGATCAGATGGAAGATGAATTTCTTCTTTCTGCTTCTGAGTCATGGAGATTGCTGCATCCTCGGAGTATAACGTGGTCTGGGATGATCTGGGGGCACACCTGTGGTCCTCAGCCTCATTGCAGTGTTAGACTTGCAGACTCTCATAGTTGTTTATCAGGTATGAATTCATCCCTCTGAATAAGCTGCTGTTCTTGACTGAATTTCTACTCAAGTTTTTTACTTTACCCAGTGTCGTGGCTCCATCTCGCGTAAC
The DNA here is from genome assembly GCA_013400055.1 of Nycticryphes semicollaris. Taxonomy (NCBI): domain Eukaryota; kingdom Metazoa; phylum Chordata; class Aves; order Charadriiformes; family Rostratulidae; genus Nycticryphes; species Nycticryphes semicollaris. Next base: position 75,221 of record VXBJ01005020.1, read on the forward strand.
AGTTCTTAGAAAGACAAAATGCTATCACTTTGAACATCCGCCCCTCTTTCTTCTTCTTCCCCAGCTCTATATACTGAGCATGGTGTCACGCATTATGGAATATCCCGATGGTCAGTTGGGGTCAGCTGTGCTGGCTGTGTCTTCTCCAACTCCTTGTGCACCTCCAGCCTACTCCCGGCAGGGTGGTGTGAGGAGAAGAAAAAGCATTGACTCTGTGTAAGCACTGCTCAGCAGTAGGTCAAACATCCCTGTAACTAGCAACTCTGTTTTCAGCACAAATCCAAAACATGGCCCCATACTAGCTACGATGAGGAAAATTAACTCTATCCCAGACAAAACCAGTGCATATGGGAGACTGTCTGTACCTATTTCTTTAATAGGTAAAATTTTAAACCGTTTAGTGATGGTCTCTGTAACCTGTATGCACTATAACAAATCCATCCTGAACTCAGTCTGCTTGTCCCTGTAAAGGCACACAGGTATCTGCCAGTCTCCTTTCTGGATCTCTTCCAGGACTGGCAGGTCTCTTTTTCTAGCTTCAAGGAAAAGCCTGTTTTTAACATACCTTATTAGGGGTCAGAGGCTTTGTATCATCCTGCTGCCTCAACAATTGCAGCTGACTACTCAGACTAAGCATGGGAAGATTTGCTTGTTGTACACCACTTTTCCTTCAAGGTCTACACTCTGTAGCATGGATCAGGATCGATGTTCTGGTGGTTGTCTTTGTTACAGCACTCCTGCTCTTACCACCACAAAAGACAATGTTGTAAATCACAGAAAGGTATAAGTTTTCATAAGTTTCAGATCAGTGTGTTATATCAGTCCACTCCATCTCTGACACTGAGTACTCATTTTGGAGTACCCACTTAAGCTAAAGGGATGAGGTATGTCTATTTAGTACCTATTTGAGTCTGTCATTTGCCTATCAACCAAGGTGCTATACTTTCTCGCTCCATCACTTTCACATCCTTTACAGAGCATTTTCAGTTTCTTGCCTGATGCTGGAGATGTTGCATGTAGAATTTGAAGACTATGCTATATATTCTCCTGCATCCTTTGTTTCAGACCTTCAGCATAGCTGTTTAGTTCTTGGTCTATGAAGGTGGATTTCTAGGTTGCCCTCATCTCTTCCAGAAGTCCAAGCTGTTGTGACAGATCTGTCTTGATGATAGAGTTCCCTTCCAAAGGTACCACAAATTTCTCCTTAAGACAGTATCAGAACTTCACCCAGATGAGTTCTGTTTCCATAGTCTCATGCTTTGATATTAATAGTGCCCTCTTCACTTGTATCCTTAGATACAGAAACATTGTTGTCAGGTCCAAGAGTTTTGGGAGTCTGATTTTCTGACTTGATCAGTGGCTATTTAAATGGCAGCAGGTTCTGTCTGTATTTGCTGAGAACTACCAAAACCAGAACCATTCAAAGCCCTGGTTTGGACTGCAGCAAGGTTCAAGCAACGTCTGGAGTGCTGTTGAAAAATACATTTATTTCCATCTGCACTCTCAGCTGATTCTAATCTGTCTCTAAAGCTTTTGGTGGAGCAGCTCTGTAGTCACTATTTGCATGCAGGACTGAGACTGTCCATTTGCTAGCATATGTCCACATATAACTCTGCAGAAGTACCCAGCGTGTGAATATACATTTGAGCTATTGTGGAAAGAAAGAGTAAAGAAAGGAGAGATTACGTTCCAGCAGCAAATATTCTCTGAGATGCACAATCCACATGCACATATGTTCCCCTCCCACACTCGCAGTCCCTTCAAAGTAGTGTTTTGGCATGGAGGAGAGGCAACTGAAATTAAATGCCCTTTACCTTGTTTGCCCATCTGCTGTTTTTTCAACCGGAATATTATTTTTCTAGTAAATTGAACGGCACTGAGATTTAGTTGAGGAAGTTTGTTGTTATAAATGAAAGCATGAGACATTAGTTCAAAAATGTATATTCTGCTGCAGATTCATGGTAGGCATAATTTGTCTCTTCTGAGTTCTTCTGAACCCTCCCTACCTTACCATCCCCCCTGGTAAATGAATGCATGTTATTGACAAAATTGTAGAGGGAGTTTTGGGTGCATTATTATAAATATACCAGCATTCTCCCCTAGATAAACAAAACATTGCGTATGTCTTACCCTAAAGATTGATGCCCTTTTTATGTTGCCACGTCCCAGCTTACAGCCGACTCTCATCGGCCTACCATCTGGCTTCAAAGGAGCAGCCAGATCCCTTCCCTCCTCTCCCCTCAAGCAGGTGCTCTCGATCCCTCTTCCTGCCACCGCACCTCTCCCTGCCAAAAAGCATGTGAGAGCACTGCGTGCCGGTGATGTACCCCGCTCCCCAGGTCTCGGCTGTGGTCGATACTGTATTCTTTCACTGAAGAGAAATAGGAAACTGAATGAGAAGGGGAGATATCAAACAAAAAGTCTGGGAATGTGATATGAAACAATTTCAACATTTTGATTTACCAGCTTACAGTGACCTCATCCTCCTCCACAGATGTTTTTCTGAATTTCTCCTATAGGTTTGCAAGCATGTGAGCTTTCTGGATTCTTTGCTGCTGTGGTACCCATGTACTGTCATTAGTCCAAAACATATTCTTGCCATTTCATATTTGTAGGAGACTGTGCCTTACTATTTGGGCAAGACTGAGATCCAAAGTTTCATTTGATTCTTTTCACCTTTCTGTCCTTATCTTCAGCAACCATATGGGCTAGAAATACAGTTGCTCTAAATGGAAGTGTATAATCTTCAAAAGTTGCAAGTTACAGTAGTGTCCTGTTTGCTCCTTAAGCCTGGTGAGAGGATTATATTGCCTTTTTATATTTCTATTGACTTAAACCAGAGCTACCTACCTTTTACTTTTCAAATGTTCAAAAATACAAGCTAGCAGTGATAGCTCATGAAATTCAGTTGTGTGTTTTCTTGATGTCTGATTTCATAAAGTGTTTGTATCTACATTAAAATATGTCAATACATGTGTCTGAGAGATTATTTAAATTGTTCTGTGTATTGTGTATGTCAAACTATAAGGCTTTAAATTACCTTCCTATAATATTTACAGCAGTTCAGACAGTCATGATTGGCTTAATGCAGGAACTGTTTGTGTCTGTAGCTCACGTCATACAAGATCTCACATTTTTCCACATCCCATCTAGTCTTAAAACCTCCAGTGTTTCCACATTGAGGGAGCGTCACATGCTATTCATAATAACAATGGCGACTTGAAAGATTTTTTCTGTCTTCAGACACAGTCAGTGCAGGGGGTTGTGCCCACCAAGGACAGTGAGAAAACTCTCCTGACTTCTGTGGGAGCAGGAATAGTTCTGATATCATTTAACCTCATTTTTCTTTCCATTTGTCTTCAATAGTTAAGTACATTTTAATGTCCTCATTTTACCAGGGGGGCAAACTGATAAAAATGGAGATGTTTACATGTTCTTTGCTCTGAGAAACAATGTTAGAACATGGGAAGTTTTCTGGCTCCTGTAAATCTCCTGGGTTGTGACTGAATGTCACTATCACTTACTTCTATTTTAATTTTCTTTGGTTAGCATGTTTAGTTTAGACTATGAGCAGCTGAAATCCGCTTGGTAAATCCACTGCTGGTGCTAGACACAGCAAGCACTGGTATTGTTTTGACAGGCAAACAGATTTACGGTTTAAATTGAACGTTTTATCCTTTGGAGCTATTATAAGAACTTGGTTAAGGCATTAATGGGATATTAAAGTAATAGTATTTTGACTTTTTCTGACAAGTATAGCAAGTTTTTTGAGTGACAGTTCAGCAAAAGAGACTCAAACCTGCAAGTATGATTTTCAAAGGGACATTATACAAATTAGCTTTGTAAAACAATTGGTGAAAAAGCTTCTTCCTGATAACAAATGGAAAGTGGCTATTCCAAATCATGTTACAGTGGGTTGTGAAATCAGTGTCTGTCTTTTCAGATGCAGTAACATTTTGAGCTTGGACGTGCTTTAATGAATAGAAGGATTTCTTGCAAGTTTCTAAAATGTGAGGCCAGAACAAGCTTGTTTTTGTGGTAGGAGGATGCTGAGCTAACGAATTAGCTAATTCCAAGAGGCGTACCTACATGTGTGTAGTAAATGCAGTAGGTTGCTAATTTTAGTTGATGTGAGCTGGGAGCAAGCCAGTTGTGGAAATGCAAGATTTTTCACTTGTTCACTTCCTTGTAGTCTGCCTTGCTTGTGAGTAATGAGTAATTTTATTAATAATTTCCAGATACTCCTTTAGCTCATTTGTCCTTCTACTGAAGGGAAAGCATAGTATATAAATGGAGGGTGAGTTAGTTATAGCGTACCACTTCCTGGTAGTTATATGCTACTAGCTGACCAGGATGGAACCTCCTAAGAAGGTGGCCCAGGTGTATATGTGTCAGGGAGGAAAGAGAGACTGTGCGCATCTCTGGAAAAGGACAAGCAGCTCTGGGGAAAGGAAAGAGCTCTGAGTAGCTCAGAGGTCTCTGCATTGAGGACCTCCCACTGACACCAAAGCAAACTTACCCTGGGGGAGATCACCCTTCCCACCTCTGGCACACCAGCCCAAGCTTCCATGGTTAGGACATTCCTTGTGTCTAGCTTCCCATTAAATCAACTTCTTCCTTTCTCTGTTTTTAAATAGTATGGTTGTTAGGTCTGAGCTCTTTGCTACTCTTCATTTCTCTTCAGTTGCTACAGGCAGTATGGAAATTGCTCCATTTGATCCCTGCTTTTCAAGTGGAAGATTATATTAAAGAAATGCAGAGAATACGTCTAAGGAGCTTGTTCTCTTTGAACATCATTATGCGCAAAGAGAGTTTAGTTAGCATCTTGTTCCTTTCATTTCTGTTTTTTCCCCTTAGACTCATGTTTGGGGATTTTATATTCAGTATCTCATCCGACCAGATAGCAATTGCTCATTGCTGATAACCCTTAAACTGGTAGCTGTTTCATGAGCCCTTCCATAATTCTGTTTTAATGGCCTTTCTTTTTCTGTGTATAAGGGATAGAAGTTGTTCTAATGATTTATTAGCTGGATCCTAACTTCCCAGTAATAAGTGATAATCCTTAACTTGGAAACAGATAACCTGGTTGTGAAACTGCTCACAACATTGCCTGACATTCTCGGCAGATTACCAGATGTCCCTGAGGTATTTTAGTTAATTTCTGGCAGCATACTTTCTCTACATGGTTATACTTAAACAGCTTTATTCTTCCATGGTGGAACTGGTTTCTTCTTAGGCTGTTACTAGGAGCTCATTAATTTGCCTTTAGGGAGGTGTCCTGGCTTTCTTCATGTCTTTAGAGTACCCAGCAAGGAAGAACTCAGACTAGAATTGCTGGTGATGTTAGCTATCATAGCGTTCTCTTTTATACTCATATAAAGATCTATCTTGATCTCATTAGCATAAAGTAGTTACATCCTTACACCCCATCAGAAGTCTCACCGTCAAGGTTATCTTGATGTGAGTAGCCATGGCTTGAAAAGAAGCTGTCAGAAAGACAGCCCCAGAGTGCAACACGTCGTGTACTCTTCACCTATCCCAAGGCCAAACGAGTTGGCAGGCTCTCATGTCTGGGATGAAACTGTATCACAGGGGAGCTCCCTGATAACTCCAAGCTGTGTGCCTTGGGGCAAAGGTGTCTCGCTTACCTTATGCTAAAGAGTTATTACACAATTTATAAAGCTAATCCACTCTGCCCTCGCTAATGGTGCCTCATGAATTGCGTGAGGTATTTCATGAAGCGCGTGAGGAGCAGCTTACAATGTGCCTTTCTCTGTGGCAGCACCTTTAAACCTATCATTTCCTTTATTTCACTTACTAGGTTGTATATATTCTTGATTCTTGGGGAAGAAACTTTTATGTTTTGAATTAATGAGTGCTGTATTTCTGTATCTGTTTATCCTGGCTTCAGTCAGTCCAGAAAGTTATTCTGCCCTTTCAGCTTTAGTGTCTCTGTGCAACTCAAATGCTGGTGAGAGGGCTGCTGAGACATGGGGTTTGAGTAGCCTCTTCCAAATTCCCATCCCAGCTCTCGTCTCTCTTAGGTTAGTTTGAAATATAGGCAGGCCTATTATCTCAGGAAGATGTTACTTAAAGACAAGAAATACTTCTTCCTTTTCCCAGTGTTACCTTCAAAGTGACAATTGCCCGCCCCAGGCCAGGTTGGATGGGGCTTTGAGCAACTTGATGATCTTTAAGGTTCCCTTCAACTCTAAACATTCTATGATTCTATGACAATTCACTCCTGGTAGCATAGAGTATTTGGAAACAGTAGATTGTATAGTTTGAACATTACAGTTTATATTCAACTTGATTAAATGCTTTTGGACTTATTTTAATTCTTACTTCGTTTTGGTAGCCAATCATATGGGTATTCCTTGGAATGTATTTATTTGAACACCTATAAATTGCATATGAAGGTATAAAGCTATGCCAGCCACATCTGTAGTTACACTAAAGCATCAGGTGGAACAAAGTGAACATTTTTAGATTGCACTGCTTTTTTTGAGATGCCTGTTATTTTTGCCATCAGTGAGATGAATTGTGGGCAGAATTTACTGATGTGATTTGTTTGGTGGTTGAAGTTGGGAATGGGAAGAGAAATTAAGCAACAAGAAAACTGAAAAAATAGGATTTCTGGGGGATGCTATTCCCCATGTAGCTGGAGAGTGTATCGCTGGTATGTGTTTTGATCCAGATGACTTACTCAGATGAAGAACTATAGAAGCATGAAAACAGTATAAATGTGAGCAAAAGTACTTTGCAGACCTTCAGACCGTCACGTATTCCGGTCTCATAACAACAGACATTGATGAAAACTGTGATAAAGTAGCTAAGATAAAAAGGCTTCTATTATAACGTGACTAGCTTTGGGAATGAGGAGAGAGCAGTGGATATCATATTTTTACCTGGACTTTAACAAGACTTTTAACACTATCTCGGACTATATTCTTGTATCCAAGTTAGGGTGTTATGGTTTGGATAGGTAGACAACCAGAAGAGTAATAAGCCTGGTTTCAACAGGTGGAAATGCAAATCCCTGCACCTGGATGACAGATGACCTGCAGTGAGACCAGCTGGGGATTTGCTGACCAGGGAGCAGCTCTGTGGAAAGGTCCATGGTGGAGTGGTGGGCAGTGAGCTGGGCACAAGCTAGCAGCACAGCTGGCAGCAAGGGAGGCCACATCCTGTACTGTATGAATGAAAGTTCGATCAGGAGATCAAGGGAAGAGATTATCTTCCCCTACTCAGTAATCCTTAGACAACTGTCTCTAATTTTGGGCCCCGCAAGTGCAGGAAGAATGTCATAAACCTGGAGTGAGTTCAGCATTTGGAACAGCACAACCATCAGGGTTGGAACACTTGGCCTGTGAGAAGTTGAAGCAGGAGAGGCACGGACTGGCTTGTTGTCCATGAGGACAGTCAAGCAGTACAAGATGTTGCTCACAGAGGCTGTGAGACTTTCTCCTTGGAGGTTTCCAAGACCCTACTGGACAAAGCCCTAGGGACCCTGGTCTGATCCCATAGCAGGCACTGATTTGAGCAGGAGGTTGAACTATAGATTTGCTGAGGTCTTTTCCCACCTGAATTATCTTGTGACGGATGTTATGAAATACTGATTTTTAAATTTAGGAAACTTACTTAGCAGTAGAGGTACTAGGTATGATTTCTTGGTGTATATATCAATACACATTTTCTCTACAACTACCTTTAATATATAAACTTGAGATACACTGATCTTCTGGGCTTGACAGAGTGTGATGGTAGAGAGCATTAAAATTTAATTTGACTTTACAAAAATGTATTCTGTCATTGAGGTTAATGGCACTACTCAAATGAGTGCTGGTACCACATATTAACACAGGTGCAACTTTCCTGGAGCTTCTTTTAGTAGGACTTTTGCTATTTTGGTTAATAATGAGAAATTATGCTAATACAATAGTCTTTCCAGAATGAAAACCTGGTGTGAAATGACCCTTAAAAGAGGACTGGGAAACCTTGCTGACAGCCCATACAGTGCCTGTGCTGGGTCACATATCAATCCAGAGCTTAGTGATGTCTGTTAAAAAACACCAAGAAAAATAATCAGGAGGAAATCCTGAAACTATAAATAGTCTGTCACTGAGTTACGGAATGGTCCAGTGTTTGCTGATATGAACAAAAGATGAACACTTGATCGAATCCCTATCAGACTACTTTAGCCTTTGAATGTCAAAGCTCCCCCTTCACCCTTCTTCAATTAATTAGTGTCACATTGTGCTTTATTTGCAGATTGAGTGGTTTTTAAGGACGTGTTTGGACTGGTGTTTGCAGCAATAGAAGCTCTTAAGTGTAGATTAAGCCTACTGACTAAGGTTTTCAAATACCGCTGCTGACTTGGAGTGCCCCAAGTTCTTAGACTTGCCTCCTGACCTCTGAAACAGGCAGTGTCCACCATGTGGCCAGCTCAGGAAGGCTGAAGTTAAGCACCTGAAATAAAACCATGAAAATTGTTGGAGGCAGACTTTCAAATCCTCTCTATTTGTCCTTAAAATTGAGCATGGCACTTGGGTTAATCTCATTTAAATCTTTTGTTGACTATGAACATTTTCATAGTTGTATATGTGATTTATGTTATCGGGAGAGTTTTGTTTGGTTGTTTTTTTCATTTATGGCTGTACTTAGCATGTAGAAGGCAGTATGCAGCCAAAGAGCTAATTTAATAAAAAATTAAGGTTTAGTTATTCCCTGTTGCATTTAATGTAAGTTCTGGTGGCCTTATATTTGCTGGCAAGACTTATTTCTGTATCTCATAATCACATTCTTTACTTATTCATGGAAATAGACCCAGCGGGGTGATTCATGAGCGCTTTCGATAGTTTCAGTCAAATCCAAATTACATAAGTACGGGATGTAAAGAATGAGAATATTTTGAATATCTAAAGACAATTGGAAGCTTAGCTGTAATCAGAATTAGATCCTTAGTAACAGTCTCTCTCTTTTGAAAAGCCTTCCACCTTTGAATCCCTACCATTGTTAGGTGTCAGAGTAACCTTTTAGTTTTATGTTTAAGGCATCAATTTATATTTGAACACTTTCAGAAGACTCTTGATCTTACTTGCAGTGTCCTGGGAGCAAAGTACAGATTTAGGAGCTAAAGTTCAGGCTCTTGGATTTGAAAACATGGTCTCGATGTGTAAGCCTACAGGGATTGTCTTTTTTAAATTCTGCAGCATAACGTGTAGACATGAGATTAAAATTCTGCTGCTTTTCAGACTGTAGGGGTGGGTAGTGGTTGCTTGTTCCATGTTTCACAGGGTAGGACTGAGAAGGGAGCTTGGTGCCTCGCTTCGGTCCCTCTTATTCTCTTCCTTCTTTTAAAGTACAAGCACGTAGCTCTGTTAGAAGGGAGAGAAAGAGAGTGGGTGTTATAATAACACGTAGGCTTTGAGACAGGCAGTTCTGAAAGTTACTTAAACAAAACCATTGAGATCATTTTGTCAAGACAATGTCTAGTTCACCAGTGAATGCTAAGGAAGAAAAAATCAGATCGCTTATACCATTCCTTTATTTGCTGCATGAGTTACTCTGCCTGATTGCTATCTACACCATCACACTTGTGTTCTTTTGCTCTATTTCCTGTGCAAAGTGCAGCAGAGAAATTATAGGTGAACAAAGTCATGTTTAGAAACATCAGTTTTTCTTGTCATGTTTTGAGTGCAGAATTCATACTCAAGCAAAAGAATTAAACAGAGTCCTGGTGGCAAAGCAGAACAAAGCCAACCAGGCAAAGCATGAAGGAGATGCACCGGTGTCCCTGGGACGTGAAAAGTGAGGTGCTGAGCACAATGGTGTAGTTACCGCTCCTCTTGGGCTGGGTAACTTAATCCTGTTTGACGTAATACAGCTTATGAAAAAGATACTTTTCAGACAGCTGATAGAGGCGACGGCACCTCTCAACACCACCACTTCACCACCTGAAGAAAATGGGGAATTACCACTGAAGTATGAGAAGGGCTTTGTGATTGCAGAGGGAGGTGAGCAGAGCACGCAGAGTGGCAGGGAGAGAAAGAAAAGTGGATCAACTTCCTATTTTCCCTTCACATGAGGATTTTTTTACGTTCTCTTTGTTCAGTGTCAGCTTGTTGATGTGGGTACCGGGCCCTGGCAAGTTATGCTCCTGAAAGTTTGGCTCCTCTGAAAGGCAGAGGAGTATTTAGCATTCTGGGACTGATGCTTTCTGCCAGTTTTGTTGTTGCCTCTGGAAATACTGATGCAGTTCATCTTTGTGCAAGCACGAAGCTGCAGATTAACAAACGTGAAATGGAATATCTTCAGCATAAACTGGCAATACATAAGGAAGGTGTACACAAAAGGAAGAAAGAGCTAAAAATAAGTGAAATGAAGTTGTCAGGGTTTCTTTTTTTTCCCCAGATATGCTAGAAATTTGGTGGCTAGCAAACAAGATGTACATTTCTATTAATAATAAGGATTTCTAAATTATCCAGGAGTAAAGGAGAGCACAGGACATAACCTGTTGTTAAGATGTGTAAAGCCATTTTTAAGAAAGTACATTTTATAACATTTTCAGAAAGTAAAGCAATAAATAGATGATGGAAAATTCTGATCTTGAATTCATTAGGAATTCGTATTTTTTGTTTGATTGGTAGATTAGGGATATATTTTCACTTTCTTTAAAGCTTTCTTAACCTGAATTACATCTTTCAGCTGTGTTGGTTTCCGGTTCACTAGCATGGTGCAGGTTGGGTACACTTGTTCCTCTGCACTGGTTGAAAGCCAGAAATACTAGTTATTCTGAGGCATCAGGAAGCAGCATATTGTTTGATTGTTCAATTGCTGCGGTATAAAGCACCCTAGTCTTTTTGTGTATGTTTGTCTGCTTGGGTGTTCACAATTCCTGGTGCTCTTATCTTCCTAGCTCTGTGTAATCTGCCCAGCTCTTGCCGTCGCGCTCCAGTACAAACAGCGTCAGTATGATCAGTGTGGAGGCGTGATTGTGATGGGATAAAAGCTACAGCGTGCACATAAAAGGAACCAAATTACTTACGCTCAATTAATGTGGCCGTGCTTCAGAGAGATCACCAAACCATGGCTAAAAGCGCCTTTTTTATATAATTACCTTGTTATTTTCCCTTTGATTTGCTTAAAATTGTTTTTTGTTATTATTGAAGTAAAAACAGTTGCACTAGAGTGTGAATTGTAAAGAAATTGGCATATTGACGATAACTTATTATTGTAAGCGACTTGCTTTATTGTGAAGCAGCGGGAAGGACAAAACATTGTGATGGAAGACTGCTCAGCTTTGAATATGTTAAATCCAGTCTAATATGAATAGGGTTTGATGATAAAGCAATAATGCAAAGTTGGCTTTAACGTTAAGTGAACAATCACTACGGAAATGTCTTTCTGGCTGTACAAAAGGAGTACGAAGTCCCCATAACCAGGATTCGGAGCCAGTAGTTCTGACAAGAGATTCCAGTGTCTCTCTTATGGGACTGCAGAATGTGAAGAAAGAGTCTCATAGTCTTCACAAATAAATTTCCCCTAGTTGGGCTGTGAGAGGAATAGGTCAGATTCTACAGAACTTCCACATTTGCAATACATTATATGTGATGTGTAATCTTTAATCTTTCAGTTTGCAAGGAAATCTCCTGAATATCCATTCAGTATATGTGTACTTTAAGTTGGCATCAAGTTGGAAATGGGATTTTGAACTTCCAAATGTCTGGAATTAGCACACATCCCAGCTGGGTTATGCTTTGGCATGGAGAAAACATAACATCTTCCTACCGGTCACTTTGCATTTTCTTCTGCTAGGCAAGCCTTTGGCATTGCCTGGATTTTCTGTACATGGAGCAGGAATTGCACCCTGGATTCATCAGCTCCCATATCTCTTGTTAGATGTGCTGGCTTTCCTCCCAGCACGGTATAGAAGCCAGATGGTGTTTCTGCAAGAGGATAGTTCTTGTGCCACTCACAGGGGGCCATAGGGTTGATGGGTACTGGGAAGTATGAGCTTTCTCCATTTAGCTTCTTGTCAAGTTGACTGTGAGAATTTTGTCCTTTTATGCAGTCTTAAAGCTGTTCTTTACCTAGAAGTGCACATGAACCTCTGTTCCCAACTAACTGTATGTGCATGAAAACATACTGTGTGGAGTTGCTCAGTAATGCTTCCCAAAAGATGAATGCAGCTGCACCTTTTCAGAGGCATCAGTCCTCTAATGACATTCCATTCTTCCTTTGCTTTGGATATTGGCAATCAGGCAAATACGGTTTTGGCTAACAGGCTAATGAACAAGTTGTAGAAGCTTAAGAAAATAGATTTACATCCATTTAATATTTGGCTTCCTCTGCACTACCAGTGACGGTAGCTGAGGCAGTGGCTATGTCTGAGTGGATGTTAGGAGAGAAGTTTAAAAAAAAATACAGCTATCAGAGTAAATACCTCACTATCAAGGTAAACAAAGGTGAGTAACATCAAGTATCTATTAAAAAAATAAACTTGTAAGCATCAACACTGAAATGCAGTCTATATGTATTTTTTGTTGTAGAAGTTGTATTGTACTTTGTACAAATATGAGTACTTGCTATGAAATTTTTCTGCTGAATAATATTCCAGTTCATTTGCTTTTCATCACAGCCCTGAAACTCTGCGTGCCTACCTGCTTAAGATCAGCAACAAGTGTAGCTAGTAATGAAATAATTCAAATTTAGTTTATTTTGTTTCATGATGCACAAATAGAAAATCATTTAAGTGTGACTGATTTTATTCATCCGCAGTAGTTGCTCATCTGAAATGCTATTGAAGTTCAGTAATTGGAGCTCTGAAATACAGTATTTGACAGATGGTGTGGGTGGTTGTGCCATTTCCATGATAAATCTACTTACAAATATAACCATGAGGAAGTTGTCTGCTTTCCTTGACTGCTGCAACATATAGATGGAAAAAGTGACAAACATGACTTGAAAACAGATTTGTGTCTCAGTTCTTCATTTTCCTGCTATAATGATTTGATTTTTAAATGAATGCAAGAGAGCGCTTTTTTTTTCACTTTATCTGAAGAAGAGTTGCTACAAATGCTGAAATATTCTTTCAGTAGCTTTTCTTTTCTTACATTTTCTTTGAAGCTTTTCCTGTAGTGAATTAGTTTTGTGATGTCTTAGAGCATCGGTTAGAAAGCACAGCTCTTTTAGATGAAAACTAAATAGATCTTCAGTAAGATAAAATTACTGTTAAAAAAGATACTGGAGACTGGAGAAATGGACAGTCTTTTTGCCCCAGTTTTTGTTGTTGAAACTTAGAGATGATAACATGGTATAAATAAAAATATACTGCATTATCCAGTTTTAATATTCATTTTTATTCTCTTTGTGTTTTAACAGAAATCACTGATGCTGGCACTAGAGGAACCCAAGATACAATTAAGGGTGTGAAAAGAAAAAAGATTGTGACAGAAAACCATCTGAAAAAAATACCAAAATCGCCTTTGAGAAGCCCTGCCGAAACCAAGGTTAAGCAAAATGTAGACCCTTCGCTGCTAAAAGCTCTGCCGGATGCCTCCGAACACGCCACGGCACAGGATGACTTACCCGTGCAAAATGGAAATCAGTGTACCAAACAAAACGGGGGAGCGCTCAGTAGCGAGCTAAGTGCTGAAACAACCAAATCTGAGACATCAATGCAGACAAAGCTTTCATTGATGCATCAGTCCTTAGATTTAGGCAAACAGGCAGTGGAGGATACTGATGCAAACCAACTGAACTCAGCAGAGAAGAAGTCTCTATCAAACTCCTCATCAAGTAAAACAAAGACTGACAGTAATGAATGTATTAATTTTATTGATGGCAGTACGTCATCCCCCTGCACGCATACTGCATTCGATGTCTTATTAAAAGCTATGGAGCCTGAACTGAGCACCTTAGCACAAGAGTGCCCCCCTTACGGGATGCAGGTAGAGAAACTGAGACCAAATAAAGCTGTAAGCACCTCTTCTAGTCTCACGTCCAATACAATGAGCGTCCAAAATCAGTCCGCTTTGTCACAGCGTGAGTTTGCAGCTGGACCTCACTACTACCCGTCTGCGTTAAACAATGTGCATGTAGCAACGACCACCAAAACTGGACAAGCACAAGGCCAATCAGTTTCTCATTCACAAGATCTTATTACAAAAACCAGTCAACAAAATCACCAGCTTGTTATGTGTCCAAGTTTCACTAGATCGCTGGTGCAACAGCAGAGTCAAGAAAGCCCCAAGGTCCAGCAGATATACAGCATAGCAGTAACTTCATCTGTCGTTCAAACCTCATCTACCACTGTGACTCAGGTTTTTCCGCAAAGCCAGTTAGTAGCTAGTTCGTCTTCACCTTTGTCAATTAGCACATCGAGTTCTACACACTTGTCTATAGGTCCTGTGTATAATTCAGCCCAGATAACATCAGTTGTAAACCATGGTGTAGAACAAATATGTAACCTCTTGAAAGACCAGAAGCCTAAAAAGCTAGGGAAATACGTCTGTGAGTATTGCAATCGGGCCTGTGCCAAGCCCAGTGTTCTCCAAAAGCACATCCGATCCCATACTGGAGAGCGACCGTATCCTTGTGTGACGTGTGGGTTTTCCTTTAAAACCAAAAGCAATCTGTACAAGCACAAAAAATCTCATGCACATGCTATCAAACTTGGACTTGTCCTACAACCAGATTCGAGTGGCCTCTTCTTATCTCATGACTCTGACAAAGCACTTAGTATTCATTCAGATGCAGAAGAAAGTGGTGAAAGTGAAGATGAAGGCACTGCTGATGAAAGACAAGATGACCAAGAACTGGAACCTGCACAAATAGTGAAAGTCATTTCAAGTGCAGAAACGTTGCGGAAAGGAAGCCCTATTCCATTAAGCAACCCAGACTGCATACCAGGTGACTCTTCATTACATGATACAGAACCTCAAGTAAGGGCAGCTTTACCAAAAGTAGTGGTTCATCCTGTAAATGTTTCTCCATTAAGGGCCGATAGCCCGAAAGTAACAGAACCAGCCCCCGAACTTGCTGCAGCACAGAGGAAAGGAGATTTTAAAGTGACAACTCTTCAGTCAAATTTAACACATACAGCCTCATACAAGGAGAGTGACATAAAGCAGCATCAGAAAGTAGAAATGGGCCTCTTGGAGGAACAGCTGGGATCTGCAGTCGGAGCAGTGCATGCTCAACTCCAGAGACAACAGGCAACGGACGGTTCCCAAGATCAGCAAGGAAAATGTCTTTTGAGCCCTAGAAGTTTAGGTAGTACTGATTCTGGTTATTTTTCTCGTTCTGAAAGTGCTGATCAAACAATGAGCCCACCAGCTCCTTTCGTAAGGGGATTGTTGACCTCTGAGAAAGATCCAAATAAAAACCTGCCCTGTGTGCCACGAGCAAGTGGTGTTGTAGCATCAGTGGTACAGACTGTTTGTGCCGAAAAAAGTATGATTCTCTCTGGCCAAATGCGACCTCCCATGGCAACCAAAACCCTTGAAGAGCGTATCTCAAAGTTAATTTCTGATAATGAAGCTGTTGTGGATGACAAACAGTTAGATAGTGTGAAACCAAGAAGAACATCTCTTTCGAGAAGAGGCAGCATAGATTCACCAAAATCCTACATATTTAAGGATTCTTTCCAGTTTGATTTAAAGCCCATGGGAAGAAGAACTAGCTCAAGCTCTGATATACCAAAGTCTCCTTTCACACCCACTGAGAAATCAAAGCAAGTTTTTCTTCTTTCTGTACCATCCCTTGACTGTTTACCTATAACACGAAGCAATTCCATGCCTACTACCAGTTACTCAGCAGTACCTCCAAATGTAATACCTCCCTCTCATCCCCTTCGAGGAAGTCAGTCGTTTGATGATAAAATTGGCTCTTTATACGATGATGTTTTTGTATCAGGACCTGCTACTCCACTGAACCAAGGTGGGCATCCTCGGACCCTTGTTAGACAGGCAGCAATAGAAGATTCTTCTACTGGTGAAAGCCAAGTTCTTGGACCAGCGCGATCTGTAGAAGAAAGTTATCTGGGATGTAATGTGTCAAATGAATCTTTATTGCAAAGGAGCAAGTCCCTGGCACAGGGATCAAATTTAGAAAAAACAAAGAAGTCCCCTCAGGTGCGAGGAACAATGTTTGAGTGTGAAACGTGCAGAAACCGATACAGAAAACTGGAAAATTTTGAAAACCACAAGAAATTTTATTGTTCAGAATTGCATGGACCGAAAACTAAAGCAGCAGTCCGGGAGCCTGAGCATAAAACTGTTCCAAACAGTACACAGCCTCAAATTCTACACTACAGAGTCACTACTTCAACTGGCGTCTGGGAGCAGACACCTCAGATAAGAAAAAGAAGAAAAATGAAAAGCGTTGGTGATGATGATGACCCGCAGCAAAATGATACAAGCGTACCATCAAAAAATGCAGAAGGCCAAACCAAGCCAGTAAATTCTTCCAGTCTGTCAAAACACAGTGCGACAACAGTGGTAGGATCCCAACAGCCAAGCAACATTCTACTTCAAAGTTCCCAAATTCAGCTTGTGGCTCGAGGCACAGATCAGACTACAGAGCCAAAGGTGGCTCCGCTCATTGAAAAGCAGGCAAGTTCAGCTGTGCAAGAAAAGGTGGAACTGAAAAGACAAGGGACTGGCATTTCAGTAATACAACACACCAATTCGCTAAGCAGAAATAGCTCATTTGAGAAATCAGAGTCGTTTGAAAGAGTATCACCAGTTTCTTCTCAAGAGTCCAACAAGGTTGCAAAGCACCGCTCTGTGAATACAGGTGTAATCCAAGAGGATAGACATTCTCATCTGAATACTCCCCAACATCATCAACCCCTGTCATCAGAAGCACTTAGAGGGGAAGCTCAGGGAAGCCAAATAGTTTCCAGTGAGAGAAGCACACCGCTTCAGCCCTCGAGACTTGTTCGCCAGCATAACATCCAGGTTCCTGAAATACTAGTCACAGAAGAACCCGACAGGGACCAAGAAAACCAATGCAGCGATCAGGAAAAGACAGAGAGGTTTAACTGGCCACAGCGCAGTGAAACACTGTCAAAATTGCCAACAGAAAAGCTTCCACCAAAGAAGAAAAGAATTCGCTTGGCTGAAATGGAGCATTCGTCTGCCGAATCAAGTGTTGACTCCACACTTTCCAGAAGCCTAAGTCGGGAGAGTAGCTTGTCTCATGCCTCTAGCTTCTCAGCTTCGCTTGATAAAGATGAAACTTCGAAGGCTGAGAACCCTTCCAAAGCAGAGCTCGTTAGTAAGTCATCAGAGTTCCTCATGATCCCTGCCGGCTTGCACGCACTGGCTGTGCCTGGCTCTCATTACAGGGAAATGAGACGTGCCGCCTCGGAGCAAATCAGCTGCACACAGCCATCGATGGAGGTTGTGGATTACAGGAGTAAGTCTTTCGACTGTGGAAGCATGTCTCCATCAAAGCCTGCCTCACTGGTAGAGATAGCTGCTCCGAAAGTGTCATCTGCAAATGGAGTTACTGGACATGTGCCTCTGCTAGAAAGGAGGAGGGGACCATTTGTCAGACAGATATCTTTAAATATTGCTCCAGAAAGTTATCAGCCTCAAGTTAAATCAACTTCTTCGTTTCAGACAGTTCATGCTACGGATGCGCCCACAGTGCCATTGCACAGGCTGCAGACCTCTGGCAATTCTTCGGTGGAGTTTCCATCAAGTACTCAGCATTCACAGACTCAATCCAGGCCTCACTCAGCAATTCAAAATTGCAATCCTGTTAACCTGTCTTTGGTTCAGCAGCCTCTAGATCACGTGTTGAATAATCAGCCATCCTTGACAAATCCACCTTCCCAGACATCTACTAAAACATCAGCCCATGGGGCACAACTGAGCACATGCGCGATTTCTTGTCATCTGGATGAAAAGAAGGATTGTTTTGCTCCAAAGTATCAACTTCAAGTTAAAACGTTACATATAGGTCAGCCATACTCTTCTAAACTGCTGAAAAATACTTTACCAACTCAGGCTGTACCAGGTCAAGTTGGGGTGGAGCAGAATGCATCCTCCTTTGAATTGCAGACTAAACTGTCTGACATGTCGAATCCATACTCTGTGCCTCCTCTAAAGCAAATTGTCCCTAATAACTGCAGCAGTCAAATACAGCCGATTCCTCCTTTTGTGGTTCCTGTCCGTATTCACAGCAGTATGCCGTCGTATGGCTTTGCAACTGTTACACCCCTCCCTCACATTCTAGTGACCCAGGATCAGGTAAATCAATCTGTTTGCAAAACAAATGTTGCGACAGTGCCAACACTTGAATGCAAAACTCAGCTGCCAAAATCTCACAAAGATCCTCAGAAGACTTCGCCAAATTCATTTGAATTTGAAAATTCACTACCAGAAAGCGGAACCAGAAATTCACCTTTGTCAAGCTCTTTGAATATTATTCAGAAAGTGCCAGTTAGTGGACTCTTCCCTCAACAAGAAGCTACCGCTTCAAGTAAACGAATGCTTTCCCCAGCCAACAGTTTGGATATTGCCATGGAAAAACAGCAAAAACGTGTTAAAGACGAGAGTGGAGCTGCCTGCATGACAGATACGAGATCACTGCATTCACTGAACGTTAAATCTAATGACCCTACTAGTAAGCAAAAGAAACCAGTTTTGGTGAGGCAGGTTTGCACCACGGAGCCTCTTGAGAATCACCTCTTAGATCCTGATGGTGTTACACAGCATGAAAAAAGCAGCAAAGCTGGTACTTCAGAACTGCTGTTGCCTGATCGGCGTTCCTCTGACACTGGGGTTTCAGAAACCCTGCGGGAGTCACCCGAATCTGAAGACCTTAAGTCTTCAGCGTCTCCCATGTTTGTAGTTAGAAAACCATCTGAATTGTCTCCCGTGAATAATCAGAGTTCTCGTCTCAAGGCTGTAAGCAGCAGCCAAGAAAGAAAGTCCCCAAGTAACAGTAATGAGAGCAAACATATCAGTACCCAGGGCCAAACAAAGCCTGTAACTACACTGGCCATGATGAATGCAGGAGAAATTCAGAGGTTGTCCTTCCCCAGCCTCAAGACCTCAACAAGTTTTACCTGGTGTTATCTCTTGAAGAGAAAACCACTGCATCTGCTGCAAAACGATCAGAAAATCTCAGCCTATTCTACCTGGACCATTAGTTCCAACAATCCCAATCCACTTGGTTTGTCAACAAAGGTAGCTCTCTCCCTCCTCAATTCAAAACAAAAAGTTGAAAAACCACTGTACACTCAAGCAAGAACCACTCATCCCAGATCTGATGTATTGGTCTACTCAAGCAAGTGGAAGAACAGCTTAACCAAGGTACTTAAGTTATGCTCAATGTATACTGTTCATTTACAGAGCATTTGCTTTGCAAATCATGCTTGTTCATATTTTAGAGAACGCAAAAAATGCCTGACGCGTATAGTCTGTGTGCTTATTTATTTTAGTTATGCTGGATCAAACTGCTAAAAAGTTCTTAAGTAATTCTATTAAGAAACCTGTTCATAAGGATTTATCACTATTCATGGAAATTAGTTCCTGGGTTTAAATCTGTTTATGAATTGTTTATCAAGACAGGAATGTGTTTGGCTATTTTTTAAATGCAAAGTGTAGAATAAAAACAGTTCTGATGTAAATATTTTTTTAAATACTTTAAACTTAAAAGAGGTTAATTTAAGATCATAATTTCATATTTTGCCTTAAAAATTAACTGGTATTTTATGTTATAAAAGAGTGCTTAGTTTGAACATGTGTCCATGGATACGCCATGAAAATATTTTTCACCATTGCTGATCATCTAACTGTGAGCAGTGAACCGCTTCCCTTTCTCCCACCTAGGTTAATCAGTGGTGTGAAATCATGACAAAAATAGCCAAGTTTAAACCAAAATTACAGCTGCCATAAAAACACTGACAACTTCTTGGATCGATGTGGCTCCAAAGATGACAATAAATCTTGCGTGGTGGAATGTACTTCGGGCAAAGTTTGCGACCCACATAAAACCACTGCATCATCCCAAAAGTCAGGCCTTGAAGAGCAAAGCAGTCACTTCTTCTTTACTTAGCTGTCTTGGGATTGCACACACATGACCAGGATTTCACTCACTGGACCGTTTGGTTGTGTCCAGGACTGGTTTGCACTGGGTTTGGCCTTCTTTAGTAACTGAACCACCTCTGTGAAAGGGGTACAGGTGGCTCCCTGCCCTATAGCACGGCAGGAGGCAGCCGTGTCTGTTTAATGGATCCGGTACTAGCTTTTATTGTCCCACCTAGTGAAGCCATAAGGCTTTGGGAAGAGAGCCTCGGTGTACAGCATGTGCCTTTGCACATTCTTCTTTCCTCCTTGCTGCGTATGCTGTGTGATGCCTGGCTTCCTCAGACCTGGCAAAAACGAGGCATTAGCCACGGGCCTGCCTTTTTCCAGAGTCCCTCAGGACACTTAAGTCATTTTTTAGGGGGATAAATCAATTGTAGCTTGTCCTAATCCTGCAGCCTGCCATCAGCAAAACTTTCTGGGTGTCGAGCTCAGAATTGGGGTCTGTAGGGCCAGCAGTCACTCTAGAGGAGTCAGACCACAGCCTTGGGAAAAAGAGGCATATTTTTGTGTATGTTGAGTGACAGAGGCTGTTGCTGTCAGTGGTCACCCTGGGACGTTTCTGTGTTTGCTAAATGTTTTGCTAAGATACAGGGTCCTCAGTGGGGAAAAGAGCAATAGGATGAGAAACTCTGTAAGAGGTAAAATAGTTTCAGAATTACAGGGGAATCGAGAAGATATGCTGAAACCCCTCAGGCCAAAAGGATGTTAGAGTTAAACCTGGTCCTCTTGAAATCAGTGAGAGACTTTGCTAACATTTATATTGAGGGTCAAAACTTCAGTGTTTCATGCAGAAAATACATACAGGCTGCTGGCTTTGTGTTCACGTTAGAACTGAACTGAGTTGTTGGTTCCATATTAGTGTGCCACCTTTGGTTTAAACTCTTATTACCTTTTTCAGCCGGCTCCCTCATATACTTAATGAGATGTTGTACTTCAATAGTGCTAAATTAAAAAAAAAAA
>VXBJ01005020.1:96311-121775 GCA_013400055.1 Nycticryphes semicollaris
AAAAAACCAAAACCAAACCCACAACAGGATTCAAAGATCTAGCTTTTTTTATTCTACGTAGTTGAGCAATTCTGTATACAGCAAGTCTCACATCAGTTGTGTCACTGACTCATGTTGGTTTTATTTTTAAAGAATGGTGTATCAGAAGAAATTCTCTGATAACAAAGCTGCTGCGTGCCTCTTGAAGAGCAAATTTTGTCTACAAACAAATTCTGTTTAGAATATAAATAATGTATAATAATATTTTGAAAAATATTTTGACAGCACCCTTTTAAACACTCTAGGAGCACTTAAATGCTGTAATAGGCAGCTGTCAGGTACATTTACAGTGCTTCTGCCACACAAAAAAACAGAGTTACTAATCTTTCTTCAGTCTTTCTTGCTGACGTTTTGAATGAAACACACGAGCATGGGGAAAATGAAGAGTTCTTAAGCTCTGCTTGCGGCTGATTTACAGGTTTTACTCCAAGCCATTATGAAGGAAGAAAGTGTGGCATGAAAGCACCGATTAAAGTTTAATTGGCTTCTCAGATTGTATGAGTAAGGTATAGGATGGCAGAAATTCAAAAATTTCAAAGACCTGATACGACCTAACACCTCCAAAGTTTGTCTGCTTTCCCTTTCAATGACTCAGGCAGCAGGATTTCAGCTGCTTTCCAGGATGATGATGATGATGCTGTTACAATATGCCATTGTATTACCAGTCTCCAGCTAGACCTGGTTATGGAAAAACCAATGTCAACTCGGAAAGTTCCTCAGAAAAGCCATGTTTAAAGAAAGCAAAATCTGACATTCCTCATTTGGTTCATGCCCAGTGATTTGTTTTTTTTTTTTCTGAGGATGGAGAACATCGGAGGTCCTTTTGGATATTAATATCCCATTGGGGGGAAAGAAAAGGCAAAAAAGCCAACAAACAGATTGGCAAATAGTTCTCAAAAAAAAATTTTATTTCCTGCTTAAAAGCGTGGCAGAATCCTGAGATCTCTTGGGAACCATGGTTCAGACTGCACGTCTCTGGGGTGATGTTTGCTCAAGTGGTTTGCACATTTTCACCCTGACCTGATGGAGAGCTTTAAGTGCTACTATAATCCAATTTATAAATAATAGCAAAAATGCAGCACTCTTGTGCCTCACCTCCACCCTTAGTCATAGCCCTTTGCAGGGTGATTTGGCATATTCTGCTCATGGGGCTTTAAGTGCTGATCTCACCAAGATAAAGCAACTTCGTGAACAGTTCCTGGGCTTACCCCCAGAACTAAGTCATGTTTACAGGGATCTCATGCTGCTGCATAACCACTGCTAATCACTGCCACAAAACAAGGCAGTTCTTTCAACAATAGACGCCATGGGAAATGGAGAGACATGTGAACAAAATGCAAACAATAAGGAACCCTGGGACTTTGTTTGCTCTTCACAATTCGCTGCTCAGAGGCAATAGGTGAAGTTGCCACGTTCCAGTGATTCAGAGAACAAACCACAAAACAGTATTGTGAAAGAAACTCCTAGAACGAGTGTAACACGTTAAAACGTAACAGGAGGTTCACCTGTATGGAAGAGGCATATTTTATCTCCTTGCTTTTTTTTTTTATTGTTTTTTTTATTATTATTTTTCACCAGTTTTCCTCACCTGAAATCGCTGATGGTATACCAGGAGCCCTTTCTTTACCCCCACATTGATCTTGGCTTCTCTCTCTGAAGCAAATCAGTAAAGTGTGCAGTATTCCAGGGTGAAGATTATCAGGCAACAATAGGCTGAAGAATGTAAAGGTTTTTCCTAACTGGAAAGCTTTCCTTTCTTGGATGATGTGCCACAACAGTCCAGCTCACCACTGGAAAGTAGTTGCATGCAGAAGATTTTTATGTGTAAACTAGTAAAAGTTTTAAAGATGTTAAAACCATTTTCCTCAAGAGGCTATGTGCCAATGGGAAAAGTGTTTAATGAATATTAAAATCTGAAGTTTATAACTTTGATGATTCAGGCTTGCGAGCATGTTTTTTTTCCAAGGGATGTTGTAAAGGACCAGGACTATCTATTGAACTCAGGTCTCTGGGCAGCGCTAAGAGCAGGATTTTTTTCCAGTTTTATACCAGTAATTGAAGCCAGTGGAGTTAAATTGGAGCAAAACAAGTAAAGTAGAAATGAATCATGATCCTTGTCTTTAGGAGAGAAGAGAAAGAAGACTGTGTTAGAAACGGAAGGCATAAGTAATCGTGGAGAGGAACGTTGTAAAGCAATGCCATTTTTCTACCCTTTCCTTGCCATTTTTCCCTCTGGGGGGATTTTAGGTGAGAGTACATTAACGGATTTCCACACAAGAAACCCATGCCCCTTAGAGACTGACTGCTCTTTAAAATTTACAGAGGACCCCGCAACTCTTCAGGGGCAATTTGGAATTTTTCATAAAAAAATTAAAACGGCTGGTTTTTTCATTATCAGTGAGCATGTCTATTGATTTCTGTGACAGAAACGCAGTGTTTCTATTAGAGCATCTCTGTGTGAGCAGCATTTTGCATGTTTAAGACACTGAAACAACTGCTAAAATAGCATATAACCAGTAAATTAAAGTACATCAGTGGGAGGTGGATAGTAATTTGAACACCTATGTTAGACTATCTTATCTCCTGATGTAAACGTTTGTGCTAAAAAAGCTGGGGGTGTAGAATCCAGAAGTATTTGATCTTGTGTTAGTTTTTGCACTCTAGGAATGACTATATAATATATTATAATGCAGTTTCACCATAGCTGGGATAACAACATGAGCCAAATGCTTCTGGGATCCTTTTCCTTTGTCTTTTCATTCTTGAAAATTAAATCTGAAAAGAATACTTATTATTTAAGATTGAGGGAGCAGGCAGTTAAAGATTGCATTATTCCAGCAGCTGGGAATATTTATGTGGGTTTTGGACTTAATACTCCTATTCTGTATTTTCCACTACTCTCTTCATTGTTAAATTATAAATGTCACCTTGTTACTTCTTGTTTGCAGTGGAAACAAAAGCAATTCGCGTGCCAAGTAGCGTATAGGCACTACAACATGGTTGGGTTGCAGTTACTAGAGCAGGCCCCACATCTGATGTTTCTTATCCAGAACATCTTTCACCTTGTGTGAATGCTGCTAAAACATGCAGGGTGAAATTGCTTTCTTCCTACACACAGGCAGAGCTGTCATGTATGCTTTGGTAGAGCTGCTCAGCTATTTGAAAATCCAGCCCGAATCAATCAGAGGGCTGCCGGAAAACGCAGGGATTGGAGTTAGTGCTATGGCAGCCTGTGTGTGGATTCCTGAGGCTTTGAATTGAACAGGAAGATGCTTTTCCTCTGCTCTCTGTTAATTCCTCATCAGCCACATGGAGGACTGTGGGCAAGGGCCGGGTGCAGAATAATGTCACCCTTACTTATATGTGACGACGGGTGTAATTTAGCAGTCGTTTTGAGTCAGCCAGTGAAGTCGTTCCATTTGCCAAGAATTCACAAGCTCACAGCATTAAATTTTATGAGTAGAAAACACAAGGGCAGACTTTTTTTCTCTCATCATTTTATTCACTTATCAATATGAGCAAATGCGGTAAGTGTGCCAGCTACGTGGGTAGAACAGTTTATAAATACAACAGCAATAATTGCTGGCTAATTGGATCATTCCTTCATTGTTGCCCATTTTATAAATACCCTAGACTTGCAAGGAGTAGATTTTAATTAGCAAGTATTGGGGGAACTCATCCTCCTTAAAAAAATAAAATAAAAAAGTTCCTTAATTAATAATCAGGGGAAATGCAAAAGTGTATTTCTGTTCTGCTAGACAACTGGTGTGCTTTTTCTTGTCATTTGGTCTGGCAGTGGGAACTAAGTGTGGAGTCCTGCCTCGGAAGGGTTCTGGAACCCCTGTTAAAAACCTCACCGAACTGGGACCAGTCAATTCCCACACCCGCAGCCATGGGGTGGAGAGCAGTCAGGGATGCCCTTCTCTCCCCTGTCCTGCTGTGGTAGGCACCGGGAAGCTGGAGCTGGGGATGAGCTGGGGAAACATCAGGACTTAAGCAGTGGGGAAAAAGCACATACAACTGATTGTACACTAAATTTTCCCCCTTTTTGTGAAACGTGGGGAGGGCAGTATATCGTGCAGCTGCAGAGCCCTGGCTGTATAGTCCAGATGTTATAGTCCAGATGTTGTTTATGTCAAGGGCAGAGGAGCAAAGCTGTAGCTGTTCAGGATTTCATTGTAAGCATGTCCTCTCCATAGAAGGGGTCCCTGTGAGCTAAGACATGTCACTTTCACCTTCCCTGAAGAACGAAGAGGCATCTCCTACACTCGATGCAAAGCACTCCTGGTTTCCTACAGTGCCATAAATCTCCATCTAAATTTGCCAGTCCAAAAATATTCAATGCATTTCAGAGAAGGAGTTTAGCAAGAGATATATCATTTCATGTATCTTAACCTTTTTAAAAAATCAATTATTATAACTGTGGCTTGTATGCTGCTTTTATTCATCATAACTTACAGGTTTGAATGGCATATGAAAGATACTAATTTTAATTATATGCGTATCTCATTTTCTTTCAGCGAGCATTAAATAGAAAAAAATTGACTGCAACTGAATTCAGCAATAAGGAAAACTCTGAATCGAGCACTGAGCACGATAAAGAAAACTCCTTTGTCAAAACTGAACCGAGAAGAGTTAAAATATTTGATGGAGGGCAAGTATTGTACTTTGTATGCTAGAATTTTTTCCATGATTCTAGACTTTGCAGAGATGCTGCTTCCAGTTTGATTTATTTTAACAGTTCCCTTAGTGAGGTCTGTGGATGTTGGTTTATGTTTCCAAGATAGATGGGAAATCATCAGAAGCATGAAGCCATGAGAGCTACGCGAGAGAGTAGTGAAATACAGAACAGTAGGCAGTGCAATTCTGTTTTTCTTTTTTTCTTTTTTTTCTTTTTTTCCAAAGGACTAACATTAATCAGCAGTAAAGGCAGCTAGATACAGCCATAGATGTAAATTCTTCTCTTGTATTTCTCTTAAGTGATAAATAATACCTATTCTGCAATAAGGTTGTATAGCTGCAGCCAGAGAGGATACAGTCCAGGGGCTGAGCAGCAGACTGCAGTACAGTCTCTGGCAGTTCCCTGTGGCATTGACAGACTGGAGAACTCCTGATCTGAGAAGTGCCATGGAAATATTTACTGAGAGTCCTCATTCCTGCACTGTAATACTTTAAATTGGTTGCCTGATATGAATAACAGTTGCTTTAACTACAGTGTTGTGCCACGTACAGCATCTTACAAAACAGATATATTTTTTTAGTAGAAAAGTGCCAGTGACACTTGTAAAAGTTTTGAGCACAAGTGGTGCATATTTTATTATTCCCGTAATTGATGGCGGGCTCTAGGGCTTTCCATTTATTGTTTCCCAGTTTGAATCCAGTCCAGGCCAGTAGTGAAGCTATTAGCAGCTGCCCAAGTAAAACTTCACTAGGTGTCTGTGCTCCCATCTAAACGTTGTAGGGACCAGGTCACAAAAGCTAAAGCACAAACTTTGGCACCCTTCAGCAGGGTTATGAAGGGTGGAATTGAATCTGAACGACTTTTTGCCACCTAGAGACAGTCCCAGCAGGCAGAGTCCAGAGCACATTGACAGGGAATTTTAAAGACTTTCCTATTGCCGGAACTCATGTTGTTCCTTTTCTGCATCCAACGCAGAGCCTCAAAGGTGCTCTTTTAAAGCTTCCTCATGGTGCCCATACACGCTTCCAAGAAATGACGCTTTTAAAAAGTATGTTCCTGTTCCTGCAAAGAGGAAATTTGAAATCTTGAAATGTTTGGCGTCAAACACTACCTTTATTAAAAAAGATATGCCCTTATTCCTAAACAACTCCATGATTACCTAGTGAAAAATCTGGATGTTGAGTTGAACAAAGATGGACAGAAAAAGAGCATGATTAGTTTTGTCAGTCATCCATTTTTATATGTAATTTTTAAAATTCTGGCAGGTTATGGTTTCTGACTAGAATAATTTTCCCTTTATACCTAATTGCCTTACTCTTACGGTACTGTTACTAGGTACAAATCAAATGAAGACTATGTGTATGTTCGGGGGAGAGGGAGAGGGAAGTACATCTGTGAAGAATGTGGAATACGCTGCAAGAAACCCAGCATGCTGAAGAAGCATATTCGCACACATACTGATGTCCGTCCTTACCATTGCAATTACTGCAACTTTTCCTTCAAAACTAAAGGTAGGGGCACTTTTCAGAGTGCATTTCCCCCCTTTTTTCTTTCTACTTGGAAGTATAATTATTTTCTCCCCACATTTGGCTGTTCATAAGCTACAGAATCTGCCTCTCTGTGGAGTTCTGTTGTCTAATGCTTCAAATATTTGTAGTTTCTGACTTCCTTCTTTTCCTTTGCCTTCTGTGTGTTTATTCAGATAATCATATCTTTATATGAATTAACTGTGTGGCATGGCACAGTGAGTGAGAAGAGGGAAATCGTATGGAAGTACGATGAAAGTTAGGTGAGGTGAGCTGGTTGGCTGCTTGTTGGCCATTGGGATGGGAACACAGAATTTTAAATCCCTAGCAATGATCTTTTGGAATTATGACATTAGCATGTATTGTACTCATATTAGCACCTAACTATTGTCTCAGGGAAAAAAAAAGTTGGCCTTTATTAAACTACTATATTAAAATGTTTTATATAGCCTTGAAGGACAAGGCGCACTTTCCACTTGATGTTCTAAGACCCAAAGATGGTCCCCTACTTTTCAAAAGCTGTTACACCAGATACTTTAATTCATCCTAGTTTAAGCAGGTGGTATATTAAATAGCAGTAGGTGCAGGACTCAAAATAAGTGAAACAGACAGGGGAAATTCACAGCCAAAATAGTTTCAGCAAAAAAATCCTAAGCAGTAAAATTTTTCTTGGCTTTGAACATCATTTAGCTATAATCCCCCCCCAGCTGTAAGCTCAAAAATATTTGTATTTTTAGTGGGTTTGAGACTACACAAGAAATAACCCAGTGCTTCAGGAATCGGGTTGGATAGTCTTTAGATTTGTCAAAACTGGTCACTGCATCCTGACACACTGGGTCATCATATTGCCTTTAAGATAAAACGCTGGAGTGTGAACCCAATAAATTCCGATTATGGTTTTTGCAGAGCAGGCGTGCTGGCCAAGTTCAAGGAATTAAGTTCTACCGATTTCAAGTTCTGCCTGGTTTCAGCTGTAGCAAATACTCTGGCGGTCAGTCATGCAGTTGGGTGCTGGATGATGGGTGAACCACCCTTCATGAAAGGGCAGTGTGGCCAGTAACTTCATGCAGCATGTAAAGCTGGGAAATACACTATTTGTGAGTCAATAGAGTTATATTGCTTCATAACAATTATTTGCAAATTTGGGGTGAACTCCTAGCTTCATTTCAAAGGAGGAATAATGTATTCCATAACTATGGAAGGGTCAGCATTTCACACACTGTAATTTCTTCCGTTTGAAGGCCTCAAAGAAGTAGGTTTTTGAGAGACAGTAGGAAATTTAAATAAATGAGCAGTTACTTGTAATAATAATATAATTTACAGACCTCTGGTATACTCTTTACCTTTTCTTGATGATATTTGCCATAATATTTTTTTCAAAGGAGAAGGGGAGAACAGCCTGTGGGGCCTCTCAGCAGTTATGCATTCACTTTTGAGATTTGGATAGAATATGTTCATGCTCTGATTTTGAATAAAATTAATGTTTGTTTAGGTCAGTGGTGAAAATGATCACACTAAAAATAGAATCTATTAAATACTAAAAGAGCTGAAAGATACAAAATTTAGTTTCATGCAGTATTTTTCTTTCAATGTGACTTTGAACACTGAATTGGCCCTTTTTATGCTTTGCCATAAACAAATGAGGGATCTTTTACACCAATGCAAAATACATCATCATCTAGGATTTCATCCTATTTGGTTTTATTTCAGTAAAGAAGTTCATGAAATGTAGTCAGAGACCTAAGATGGTGAATCTGCCACAGCCCTTGGCAGTTTGCATTGAAGGGCAAGGTTTTATCAAGTGTGAAATCAGATTACACAGGTGGTTATAAATGTAGCAGAACAAGATACAGGCATGTGAGTATATATTTGTATAGTCACAGAGCAGTTAATTTTTTGTTGTTGTTGTTTTTTTTCTTAAGGAAATTTAACAAAACATATGAAGTCAAAGGCACATAGCAAAAAATGCATGGATTTGGGAGTCTCAGTAGGCTTAATAGATGACCAGGATGGAGAAGAAGAATTTGGTAAGAAATTAAAATATTCTTTCTTTACTGCATTTTTGTATTAATTTTGTAGTCTCCGTTGCTTATCTTTTCTTTTCCAAAGTTTTTAAATCCTTGTACAGGGAATAGATACAGAGGTAAAAATCTTAGAAGCTAGTGCAGGGGAGTAAGAAATACTGGGAAAACCTTCACTAAAAGAAATGGCAAGCATATGCTGAAGATAAATTGCTGCTGAATTCTTCAGAATGTGTTATGCAGTTTAACTTTATCAGTTTCACAGATAAATATGACAAGACTGAAAATACCAGAAAAACAGCTGTTCGCCTCGAAAAAAAATATAGTCAAATATCGTGTTTCTTTGAAAATAGTTGTGCATGAAATTGTCAAAGTTTTGTGATACACATTTCATAAAAAATTATATCACTAACATGCCACCCGAATCGCAAATGTGTTGCTGAGTGCTTTGCAAACAGGCTAATCATCTGCCAGTGTCGAGTTCTGTCCACCTTCACAAATAATTGGGTATATATCAGCAGATAGAGATCATTTAGAAATTATGAACATTTTTCAGCTTGACCTGTTCTACTTCTCTGCTAGTGATGAATGTATTTGCTAATAATTGGAATTCAGCACTTTGGTTCATTCAGGTGGCTCTGATGAAGTGGAGATGAGATCAAGGACAGCTGAAGAGGGCCAAACCAAGATCATGTGGGTTTGGCTCAGCATAAGAAAGATGAAGCTGCACCAGACCCAGTGGGATGGAGAACAGGGTTGTGCATTCGGACTCTGTTCCGGATCTCAGAGCAGTGGTGGCATTTTCTCCTTCCTCCTGTTTCTCAGCAGGGAGATGAGTCCTGTTGCCTTGACTTGTATTTTTCTTCCTTCAGTGGAATAGTTTATTAGATTGCGGATGAGGTTTTGAGACAAGAAAGCAGTGGGGATCTTTATTTAAACAATAAAGGGCAAGAAAGATGAGTGCACTTGCTCCCGTATGACAACCGCAAGCAGAATAAGCGAATCAGCTTGAACCTAATTCTAAATAATGCTGGGAATATGACTCAGCTGGTATGATTCAGTAGTGCGCTAGGTACAAAGAAACCTGCATTTTCCCTTTTTTAGCATTCTTCGATAGATTGCTTTTCGGTAAGCTAAAAACACCTTCCCCTTTGCAATTTGAGCTACCAAATAAATAAGACAGAAGATAAGCAGCAGTACAAATTACTGTCCTTTTCTCCCAGAGGAACGGTTTTCATTAACATTTTCAGCCTTCACATGACAGAAAAATCGTTGCAACTTTTTAAAGCAATGTTCTGTAGCTTTTGACATTTTATTTAGTTTTATAAACTACATTTTACTAGGAACTGAAAACATTTTATTGATTGATAAATCAATATTCCCGATTGCATACATTAAAATCTACATTTGCAGTTATATGTAATGGGAAATGTTTCAAATGTTAACAGAATTATCCCTAACACCCAGTAGAAGTAAACCATTTCAAACATTTGTTGAAAGATAGCTTTTCTTTGGCTCTACGACTAATTGAGAGAGAGAGAGAGACTCTCTCTTTTTACATAATACGTACCAGTGTGTGTAACCATAGTATAAATAAATCATGTATTCCCTGAAATACGTTCTTTGTTTCAGCACGGTAATTACTTAACAAAACAAAATATTTTGGAAAAAAAAAGCTAGATAAACATTCAACAGGATTTGCCACGTAATCCATGAAACTCTTCCAGAAATTTTATTATAAGACTGCAATGTTTTTTAGACTGGGTTGGTTGTTTTGTTTGGCTTTTTTTTTTCTTCCCCCAAAATAAAGCAGGTAACACTTCTCTCTTTAACTAAGAACCTGTAAACAAAAAACAACTTGGTGATAAAATCCCTATCTTCGCTAAACGATCTAGCTTAGGTACCCAGAGCAAAACCAGCACAGCAGCACAAAGCTCAGCACAAAAGTCCCATCCAAGAAGTTAATTAAGCCCATCATAAACACATTTGCTGCAGCCGAACCAGTCCAGCCTCTCCCGTTGCTGCCTAACACATTTACAATTATCTATGTAAATTCAGTGAGTAACTGTACACTTCAAAAATGCGGTTTCATCTCTCAGCTCACCTAGGCACATTTCAAGGTATTTCTCATGATAATACAGAAACTTGCTTGTTGGCCCATTTTTAAGGCAAAGAGTCAGGAGGGAGAGGGAAAAAAAAGTGTGAAGTATTTGCATACATGTTTTTTTTCAAATGTAGGTGGTTCTGCTGCCCTCTCTGAAAATTCTAAACATGCAAATTTTTTGGCTACGGTTGAATGTGATTGAATATATGGGGGATTTTTTTTGAGGTGTCAAGGCAGCCAGTTAACCAGAGCAGCTTCAACTACCTGTTTGGCTGCCCTTTCCCCAAGGGCAGTGCGGTGCAGCAGGGCTGGCATTTGGGGCAGCAGCCCTCATGCCAGGTCTGGGCGCTCTGGACAGCCCTGCCTTAGCAGTGTGTCACTCATGAAGGAAAACATGATGGGCCTTGGGGATTGTAGCTTGTAGCATTACATCTTCGGCCCTTCTCTCTCTGCTGTGTGCTCATGGCAGGGTTTTTTGTCACGTATCCTTTTGGTGATTTAAAAAATGATGTCTTCAAACACATACATTTTTTTACTTTAGGAGCTGCTGTTAATAATAAAATGATCTCTTTCTTAGAGAGTGGTCTGCTCAGTCCCATCTCTTTCCTCAGCTGGAAGGCAATGTGAGATGTTGTAGAGGAAGGTGAGGAAATTCTGATAAGAGCTAATTATGACCTCAGAAAAAAAATTCTTTTCTTCCCGTAGGCCATGTGAGATTGGCCTGTTTCCTGATCCAGAGAATGTCTGTCTGTCAGTCTCTAATTTGTTATCCGAACACTTGGAATACTGATTATTCTTATGCTGATAAAAACATCTACGCCTTTGATTAAAGTAACTAAGCTGTGTGTTTTCCACTGGACTTGGAATCAGAGAATTAGCCAGAAACTTGAGAGCCACCAGTCTTTCATTTACAAAGGAATTTGCTGGTTCTGGTTTTATGTAGGTGTTTTTTTAAAGCATAGGCAACCACAATTAATTGAGTATATCAGTTTTTAGATTCATATAAGAAGTCAGCACTGACCTGTGATAGCAGTACAGATTAATAGTGCATGCAGATTGAAGAAGTGCAAAATTATGTGCAGTCCTGAGGCCTGCACACTCTCAGGCAGGCATACACACACACACACACACACACACACACACACAGAGCCTGGTTTTCAGTAATCTGAGAAGCTGAGATTTTGTTGTGCTGTAGCGTCTAGGGAAAAAAGAAAGAGATGCTCTCTAGCTGTCTGAGACAATATGTGATCAGAGCTTTTAACATAACATTCTTTGTATTTGGACTTGTCATCATTTGGGTATTAGTAAATACTTTCTAGCCTGGCTTTTTGTATTCAAAACCATTCCCTCATCCATTTATCTTTCATCTTCTGCTCTGTGGAATGTTCTTGTCACCAAAATACAGGGTTACAATGTAAGGAATGTTAATATCTGAATTAAATTGTCAGACGAGGTGAACTGTTTAGTGTGACAGACTGCAACAGGGGATATCCTCTCTGACCATGTTGACCCAGCATTTTGCTGTGCAGTCTTAGAAACAACAACAATTTGTCCTCAAATTAAAACAGTTATGAACTTTAAACCTGTAATATTTCATATGTAAGCTAATGAATGAATGGTATGGAACACCTGATAGTTACTTAATAATTAAATCAGTAGATGGACCGAACTTGTTTAAATGGTCTCTGCAGAGAAATTTTATCCCCCAATTTTCATTATTTTACCAGTGAAAAGACTTAATTGCAAGTTTCAGGTATGTATTTATATGTATAGACACACCCCCATATATATATATATATTAAAAAAAACACTTTCATTTTCTGCAGTATTAAATAAACCCTTCTAAAGATACAATGGTTCTAAGTTAATTAGCTATACATGACTTAAAGTAGATCTTAAGTGAGTTTCCATGGCTGGCTCTTCATTAGCTTAATCATGACTCAGACTGTGTGTGTTTTCACTGCACCTACATGTTAGGAGTGAAAATAAATTAAAATCCCTGCAATAATATCTTCCATTTGCAAATTGAATAGAAGACTGGTTCTGTATAACTTATGTAAAATACTCTCTAATTCTTTCTTTTTTTTTCCACTGCCGGTGTCTGATCTTCAACTATATGTACATTAATCATGCTGGAGCCCTACACCTACAGCCTAGGAATAGAGTTGCTAATGCTAGGGTTGATTTACAATGTACGTTGCCCAGGAAGTAAAGGTGTAAAAAAATACAATTTTTTTTTGGTGTTTAGGTGTAAAAAATCTCTTCAGAGAAGCAGAGGTTATCCTAGCTTTTTTGGCTAGTTTTATTTTGTTACTTTCCATACCTTCAGAAATGAAAGTCAATAGCCCACAGGAGCACTGGCTATTACCAGTCTGAATTTAACCCAGTAGATGTCACTGTGAGTCCTGTTTGATGATGATGAGCAGTGGACAGTAGCTGAAGCATGACTG
The DNA here is from genome assembly GCA_013400055.1 of Nycticryphes semicollaris. Taxonomy (NCBI): domain Eukaryota; kingdom Metazoa; phylum Chordata; class Aves; order Charadriiformes; family Rostratulidae; genus Nycticryphes; species Nycticryphes semicollaris. The sequence goes on from VXBJ01005020.1 coordinate 109,133, forward strand.
AAATCAGTCAAGTAAATCCCATACACAGACTTGGAAAGACAAGGAGACAGCAAGTTTGGGTATAGATGCTAGTGTTGTTTCACTACTATATTTAGCCTTTGTTTTTAAAATTTGTTTAAATGGTTGTGGACCAGCCAATTGCAAGACTAATACAACAGGTAAAAAAGGCAAGTCTAAGTTTGTTATTGTTGAGAAAAATAGTGTGTAGATGGCTGGATTACTTTCAAGTTTGTGACAATATGATGACAGACTAAAAATATTTCTGCCTTTATTGCTGTAGTATGGGGGTTTTTCTTGAGTTTGATGGACAATGAATAATATAGAACAGATGCTTTATTATTAAATGCTTTTATGTAGATACTGATCCATAACTGAAGATACTTCCACGATTTGAGGTGATAAACACTGCTTTGAATTACTCAGGTTCTAAAAGCCAATAAATTTAGTAAATTAAAATTTAGGTGGTAATAGTGAACAGACGAACAGATACTTAGTAAGCTATGTCTTAAATCTGTCTAAGAGCTAATAGTGTTACCCATGGATACCTATGCAACTGTCCATTTGCTTAGGAAAGTGTAAAACTTCCGTAGTCTGGGCTTATGTTTTCAAGTCTTTCTCGTCTTCCTGTCAATGAAAGAATGAAAATTAACGTTGTGCTCCTTACATTAAAATCTACCTAAATATGCTTCAGTTATAAGAAAATATGGTTAAGTTATAAGCCACTGAACTTGGTCACTGGATGTGGTGCAGAAATAGCTGTCTGTTGCAGGGCCTGGTAGGTCAGGTCATGTGATGGACCAGTTGGTGATAATATGACAATTAAAAGCCGTAAGTTGAGATTCTGAAGAACCTTGCTAATGTTAGGGTTGATTTACAATAGACAGGTTACCCAGGAAGGATTAGGTGTAAATAATCTTTTCAAAGAAGCGGAAGCTACTCTTACTTTTTTAGTTAGTTTTATTTTGTTACTTTTCATACCCTCAGGGATGAAAGTCAAAAGCCCACAGTACTTTGCAGTATGATGATAATTAGATAACTGTTGTTAAAACCAGGTACAGGGAAAGATTCCTGTAGGAAAAAAGCTTTTGAAATGAAGTACAGGGAGAGACCTATTTCAGTTACCTAATTCATAGCATCACAACTGGAAAAAGCAGTTCATGGACTTATCAGCCCCAGGCGCTTCACTAATGGACATATTAGGATGCCGATAAGTCCAGCTAATGCTGTTGTGCTAAAGAACTTCAAGCTTTTTCTTTCTCCACTTTGAGGGAAAATGTCAGTGCAACAGAGCCTTTGCCAACAAGCTCATCACCACCACAGACACAATATAGAGCTGATTAGCTAACTGAGGACTGACAACAAAATAAATGAAGGACTAAGATGATTTGGGCCTGTGATTTGTATACGCTTACTTCAATATCTAGGATTAAAAACTCATTTTTTTAACTACAATTATAGCTGGCATGTGAGCAAAACCTCCAATCAAAAGTTGTGTCCACATTTCTATTATACCTTTATTTCCAGCTGTTCCTAGTTTTTGCGGAGTTCATGTCTATAGCCAAAAGTTCCACTTTCCTCTGTGAAGTCCCAGAAGAAGAGTCTTGCTAAGAGCTTAAAAGAAAAGATTGTAACAGTTGATAGGGGAAGAGAGACATTCCCTACTGTTCCAAAAACATTCTTTATAAAAAATAAATAAATGAAGGAGACTTGAACAGTCTCTCTGTTAAAATTGTCAGAGTTAGAAATTTGGAAGAGAAGTAGCTTTCATAGAGCAGAACAGCCTCCACTTAATAGTGTGAAACTTTTTTCCTGTTTTCTTTAAAAAAAAAAAAAAACACAAAACCCAAAACCCTGTGAACTTTCATGCCAAAAGCCATTTCCCCATATGCTAGTGTCCTTTAAATTTATGACACATCCTTCATTCTAAAATATCCCACACTGCTTTACAACCTCACACAAAGTTAAACACAGAAGTCATTTTGTTCCCTTTGGAAATTGAGTCGGTTGTAGTTACATATATCAGCTACATAAGCATATGGTTATAATTGTGCATAGTTTAAGATAGGAAGTGAAGAATTAATTTTTCCCCAATTAAAACTGCAAGGGAACTTTAGTAGGCAGCGTACCATTACTAAAATGGATTGGGGCCAATACTGCTTGGTTAACAAGACAGTGCTTGGAAGAGAGTCTTTCACCACAAGGAGTGGCCACAGCCTCAGCTCATTGCCTCGGAGAAGACCCGTAGCTTGCCCAGGTCTTTCCACCGCTTAGGACTCCAGCACTGGGTCCTCTCGCAACTCCACTGATTTACAGTGGTGCTTAAGGGGATCACTAATGACAAAAGTTTGGGCACCTCTTGTTTCAGCCAACATGCACACAGGTGAAAAAGCCAGAGCAGAGTCTTCCTTTGTGCGTTTCCAGAGCAAGCAAGCCAGGAATGGGTTTTTTTTTTAATCTGCCATTTCCAAGCGGTGTGGGAGTATGGGAACCACGTTCATCGCTGTCACCTCGCCTACACTGCAAGGCTCTGGCTCCAGGTAACCACACTGAAATAGAAGCTGGCACATACACAGAGGGTGGAGGTAAACAGGGAAACAATAGAGGGAAATGATATCCCACAGAGTCCTGCATGTAAGGAATCTGTGTCCCACACACGGTTCCCCTTTCCCTTTCTATGGTTTTATTCTAGAAAGCCGAGACGTATGCAGAACATTTCTACATAAGCACCATTTGCTAGTAAATCCTGTCCAGCTTTTAAATGCTGATTTGAAAAGATAGTTTCTTATCATAAATCAGGGCATTGTTTGAGCATATGCTTTCCTTGCTTTACAAATGTGCCAAGTCAGACTAACCATTTCAGGTGGTTTCTCTTGCCAATGGAGACAGTCACTGGTGATTGACATCAGCTTTCACAGAATATGTGATTGTTGTGGAGAGAGGGAGAAAAAACAAAAGGAACAGCAGGATTTCCCAGAGAATAGTTATGTGATGTTGGTAAAGGGACCAAAGTTAAGAGGGAGTCCAGACCAAAATCCACGATTTTGCCATGCGCCTTACGTTATTTAAAGAGTTGCAGGAAACGCGTGGGTCACCCTTCAGATGAAACGCGTGGAGAAGTCTTCGAGAACTGTTAAAGAGGCATTGAAGGGAAATTATTTCTGTTCAGAAATTAAATGTATGTAGAGGTTCTAACATTTTAGATGTGTTTGCTTTGCAAATTAATGGTGAAGAAACACTGTGTGTGAAGAAGAGAAATGACAGAAGTATAGGGAAAAAATGTTAAACAACTCCATGTGGTTTTGTTAATAATATTTGCAACAATTCTACTTGCCATATTTTTGGAATCAACCTTACTGAATTAATTTTTCCACTAAAATGTATTTTCTTTTTTGAACAGCTTTGTAGATGAGAATTATAAATGAAGACTATTAAAAATTCTAAACGATATGTTTTTGCTAGCATCTTTCCAGTGACCTGGGGGATTTGGGGTACTTCTAATAACATTTCAGTTTCAGTCCTGCTGTAGTAAATGTAGAAAAATCTATAGTTTCCATATTTAGTTAATGTACAAATTACTGTGTAGGCAAAGAGGGGAAGAGTCATTAGAGAAGGATTTTTTCAAAGAAGCTATTAGTCTCATTCCTAATTGCATTGCTCATTTGAAACCATGAGGGCTTATAATGGTAAGTTATTGAGAGGTAGCTCATTTAAACCCATTTATTGTACCTGGAGTTCAAGATGCTTATTTTGGTTTTGGTAATGTAGCAGCCTGAAGTATTGGTAGTACATTCAAATTCTTTTAAGGATCTGATTTTTTTCAGATTCATTCATTTTGATGGTAAGCTGCTGTGTAGATTTCCCTAGAACAGGATCTCCGAAATTTTAACTAACCAGCCATTATTGCTTTCGCAGAGCCAAGTGATTTTTATGCTGATATTTTTTTTGGACAGCTCAGCAGACAGACCTTTAATCAAATATAAAATATTAGTGCACTCGAAGCATTTTGTCTTTTATAAAATATGATCCCAGACAGTCTGGCTTGGAATCAGATACAGCAGATGGGATTTTTTGTCCCTTTAGTAAAGACGATTCTTTCTTTCCAAGTTATGATATAAAATAAGGTTAAAAGCTGCCGTAGAGCTGTATTTTGTAGAGAAATTTACCACTAGACAGCAGTTTGGCTTAAAGACTTGAAGTCAGGAGGGCTTCTCCATGTGAGCAAAGTTTCATGCATAGGTAAGTTTTGTTAGGATTAGGGCTTTCTTGCCTCCTAGGACACCTTTCAAAATCTTAGCCAAGTGAAGAAATCTGTAAAGTCTAATTTTGGTCTCCCTTGCCTGTTAACGAGACAGATTCCTGACTAACAGCCTCCAGTCTTTCTGTTTGCATCCTTCAAAAACCTTTGCAGCAGTGATTCATATTAGGTACAAGGACACCCACTTATGAGTCAGAACCAGCTAGAGAATATCCCACCGCTCAGGGTTGGCAGACCAACTTCGTATGTCGTCACTGGGAACTTAATGAACTGGGATTCTGCTCACTTCTCCCCAAGTGAAAGAGTGAAGGGTGAGCAAATGGTTATAAATGGTTCAAAAGAAAACAGCCAAACTCAAAAGGTTAAAAAAAACATGGAAGCAGAAGGTGAAAGATGATATAGCTGTATAATTAAATACGTACCCTTGAAAATAAAGAGAATCTTCCCCATTCCTTTGATGCCATGAAATCCGTCCAAAAAATGCACATAACATGGAGTTTTGGTGTTTGTAATTACTCCTTCTCACTTCCTCCCCCAATCAGTCCAGGACCTCCATAGGCTTACCTTCTAATTCCCACTTTTACAGGTGAGAAGCAAAGATATGGCTATGACCGGTCAGGATATGATGTGGAGGAGTCTGATGGCGCAGATGAAGATGAAAATGACAATGAAGATGATGATGAAGACAGTCAGGCTGAGTCAGTTCTGTCCACAACCCCTTCGGTGACGGCCAGCCCCCAGCATCACCCCTCTCGACATGGCCTGCAGGACACCCCCGGCGCTGATGAAGACATCAGGCTTCCAGACTGTTTTGCTGGGGTTCACACGGACTCTATGGATGGTCTGCCAAAAGCGCTGCTGACGAAGATGACTGTCCTTAGCGCAGTGCAGTCGGTTAGCAGGACCTCCAGGTCACCAGCAGAATTCGCCCATCAGGAAGCACATGAGGATAAAGCCCAGGAGAGAGGAGTGGGTCCCCACAGTGCTAGTGCAGCGCTGGCAGACGTCGCTCCTACATCTCCAGGACGCCAGATGTCTGTGGATTACCCTGATCCAGAAGCAGCCTTGGGCCACTCCTTACAATCAACTGCAGCTCTTACAAAGGTAGGAGTGTCTGACTTCGGGGGAGAGAGCAGGATTTTAAATCCTCCTTTTAAAGATCTTTTTGGAGATTTTTCAAAGATCAAAATGTTTGCCTTTCCCTTTGTTCTTAGAGTTGTTGGCTGATGAGTCTTTAGGGGAGTTGAAAGTAATCGACGCACAGATATGTAGGACCCTGGAATCAACGATGATGTAGGAACACTGCTTTTCAAATTCTTAGTTTTGATTGTATTCTGTCTGAAAGGATTAATCGTAGTATGGTCATTTCAGCTGAAGTTTGGCACTGCTAGATTGAATTTCAAATAAGAAGGGATATAACAGATATGTAGAATGAACATACAGTGGTGGCTATGAAGTTTTCAGAGGAAAGTGATAAGATTCAGAAGCTGGTTTATTGTGAAATACAACGAAAGAATCATCAGTAATTCCCAAGGGAAATTAATCTAGTGCCAAAGGTTCTTGCCTTATCACTATAGCAAAATTGTGCAACTGCTTATCTCTCCTCCAAATGTGCTTAGTAGTAGAATTAGAAAGAGCACCAGATGTTCAAGGAAACAAGGAGATTGCCCTTGCACAATAACATAAGGAGAGATGAGCAAGGAACTCAGAGTTTCTAGTACTCTTTGTTTTTCTCCGACCTGAAAGAACATTTTAACTGGTAAAGGGTCGGTTTTGTCCATGCTTATTCTAGACACGGCTCTTCAGAGCATGCAGAAAGATGAGGTTAATCTGTGTGGAAGGCTGCAGGGAGCATTCAGTAATTTTAACGACTATTGTCTTTAAAACTCCACTGAGGAAATCGCAGAGGGGAACTGGCAGGTGTTGAGCCTTTTACAATTCAGCAATATTTGAATGGACTGTAATGGGGACAACACAAGTCACATACGTGATTGACCCTAAGGATGTATCTTGAAGGATTTGAATTCTTACTGCAGACCATAAAGGCTTTCGAGAATGACATTCAGAAAAATTTGATGCAAAATATAGTTTTAATAAAGGAGTAGTTACTGCCTTCTCTGTGATGAATGCAATATTTACAAATAGTATATACATTCAGTTATAGAAAAATAAGCAGCAGGAAATTTTCAAAAGTATAAACAGTAGGCAAAAAAATTGTTCTCATTTAAGTACGTATTGGCTTGTTTTTTCTTTGAAAATCTGTTTTACTGGATTTATTGTTTACAAAATTAAAGATAGCAAACTGTTGACAAGGAGAAACAGTAAAAATTATTGCTATATTTCATTGTTTGACACAAGTTCATTCCTGTTTGTAAGAAATGTGAGTCTCTATGGCAAATGTAAATTGGTGAGATTTTGTAGTATGCCAGAGAATAAGACGTAGTGGTCACTGTATATACCTGCCACAAAAAGGGGTAGGATCTTAGTATTTGGATTTGGGGTTTCAGTTGTTGCCAATAGATACCAGAAAGACATTTGACTGAGTTTACTCCCTCAGAGAACAGAACCACTGAAGTCTCAAGAAAATGTTCGCACAGTTAAAATTGTTGAAAGGTCTTCATTAATATAGCTCTAATAATAGTCTGCATTAATATATTTTTTTAAACAAAAAAGCATGGAAGTAATTCAAGGCAGTAGTTCCTTTTCAGATTACCTCTTCCTTTTCCAGATCAAAAGAAGTGGCAATCAAGTGCTTCACAGTTAATCTACAGCCCGTTCTGAATGGCTGTGGATCCCACTTCTTGCAATCGAGAGAAAGGGTCAAGACAGCTCAGGAAGGCTGTATATTCCTTAAAAGCATCCATACCAGTTTATCAGCATTTCTTGTGAGGTCTCAGACAGGACTTAATTCTGAGAAAGATGTTGGCTTCCTTCTCATACTTATCTTCCCAGACTGATCAACACTGCATAGTCAGTAAATCATACTCTCTTTTAAGTAGCTTCTCTACCAGCAGTTTTCAAAAGCATTTCTGTACGGGTTTCAGTTTTGTGCCTGCTCTAGAGATTTTTTGAGAGTTTGGTCAAAACCACAGAATTATCATGTAGGGCCATGTAAACTACGTAAGGTTACACCACTCTATGTGTTCTGAATATGCCTAAAACTAAAAGACACTGCAAGACTGAAATTGCAGTTTAAGATTTCTTGGATTAGGAGTTTTTAGGAAAGGAGTTGCCAGCCTTGGTTGGTAACACCAAGGTAACACAGGCTATATGAGAAGAAAAGGGAGCATCTAAATATGATCGTTGGTCCAGGTTTGAGCTCTGAATCACAATGAGCTGAGGCAGCAGTGGGGTGTGGGTGCCACATTTCACTCCCGTCACCTCCGCTTCTGTGGGCGCTGTAGTTGTCATCCATCTCTTGTAGTTGCTTATAGACCGTCTTCCACATTAGAAGCACCTACATGCCGTGATGCTGCCTCTGCCTGCCAGAGGCTGTAGTGGTTCCAGGAGAGGAACTCGGTGTATCAAAAATGCCATCTTATGCTTATTTAACCTTCTTGCCTGAGGTGATTTCCACAGAAAACGATTCTCCAAAGCCTTCTCGCTCCTTAGAAAACACATACAAAGGATATTCAGCGATGTTTTTGAGTAGTGGTGTTGAAGAGAAATTACACAGGGTAATTAGGAGAGGAAAATTCAATTAGTGGGCGAGGAAAGAGTTGGAAGAAGAAAAGAAGGAAATTAGTTCATTGTTCAAGCTGAGCAGTATATACTGTGAACCAATTCAATGCTGTTTTTTCTTAAAAGGCAGTGTGGGAAGCACTCCCAGCTACCTTGTGTTTTCATTTCACTCGAGGATAGCTATGGCCACCACATTACAGAATCACAGAATGATAAGGGGTTGGAAGGGGTCTCTGGAGATCATCTAGTTCAATGCCCCCCTGCCAAAACAGGTCCACCTAGAGCAGGCTGCACAGGAACATGTCCAGGTGAGTTTTGAACATCTCCAGAGACAGAGACTCCACCACCAATCTGAGCAGCCTGTTCCAGTGCTCTGCCACCCTCAAAGTAAAGAAGTTCCTCCTTATGTTTAGATGGAACTTCTTATGGACAAATTTGTGCCCATTTCCTCTTGTCCTGTCACTGGGCACCACTGAAAAAGGACTGGCCCCTTCCTTTTGACACCCACCCTTGAAGTATTTATAGGTGTTGATCAGATCCCCCCTCAGCCTTCTCTTCTCCAGACTAAAAAGACCCAAGACCCTCAGCCTTTCCTCATAAGTGATGTTCCAGGCCCCTACATCATCTTTGTAGTCCTCTGCTGTACCCTTTCCAGCAGTTCCCCATCCTTCAATGGGGAGCCCAGAACTGGACACACTACTTCAGATGGGGACTCCTTAATATTAACACTTCTGTGTTGTTCTCTCCCAGAGCACGCCTTCCGTCAGCTCTCCCTCCTCGCCGGTGGACAGCAGCATGCCGACCACAGGATTGTCCCCCTACGCCAAAATCCCAGAGGAGAATCTGGCTGGGTGCCTGCAGCAGGCCGCCGAGCTGAGGGCTCCCCAAACTCACCTCTTCAGCCACCTCCCCCTCCACTCACAGCGGCAAGTTGCCAAGGCGCCCTACGGCTCAGCAGCGCCGCTCGGAGGGATTCAGGTGGTCCCCGCCGGCCTGGCCACCTACTCCACCTTCGTTCCCATCCAGGCAGGGCCAGTGCAGCTCACTATCCCTGCCGTCAGCGTGATTCACAGAACTACCAGCGCCCTGGGTGAGATGGGTGGCACGGCTGCCGGCACCGCCAGTCCCATGGGAATGGCCGAGGTGAACAGCGTGGTGCCCTGCATTCCCATCGGCCAGGTGAGCGTGCCGGGCATCCAGGGCCTTGGCACGACTGGCCTGCAGCCTCTGCCGCCGCTGGGCATGGAGACAGTGAACATCTTGGGCCTGGCAAACACGAACATTGCCCCTCAGATGCGGCCTTCAGGGATTACCCTCAATGCCGTGGGCCTGCAGGTTTTGACCGCCGGCGCAGCCCCTCAGGGCAGCCCCAGCCCACAGACCCACATTCCCAGCTTGCAGATACTGAACATTGCCCTGCCCACCCTCATCCCCTCCGTCAGCCCCCTGGGCACTGAGGGGCAAGGAGCCTCCGAGGCACCCACCTCAGGCAGCGAAGCCCAGCCAGAACTGGCTCCCGTCAGCTTCCCCACTGCTGACACCAGCCAGGCCAGCAGGGTCACTTCTCCTCCTCTTCCTCCTCCTCCTCAGCGGTACAGTGGGAAGAGCCATCCCGAGCCCGCCCCGCTACTGACCAACGGCCCGGGGAAAGTGGATGCCGAAAAGACTGACCTCGGGAACCCCACCAAGCCAAAGCGTGACATCCCTTCCCTCCCAGTGAAGAGGGCTGCCTTGGCCGAGCCCCGCTCCAAGGCGAATCCCGAGGCATTAACCAAGTCCTCCCCAGTCCACCGAACTGTCTCCCCGGACAGACAGGTACACAGGCCAGCCGCCTTGGCCCGGCGGCAAAACATGGTGCAGTTTAGCGATGGCAGCAGTGACGANCCATTCTATACCTCATTAAAACTAGATAGTTGCTTGTGTTTAGTAAGTAAACATCCTATGTCAGATAAATAAAGGATTAAATTATATGTTGCACTGTTAAATGTAAATTTTTATGGCTGTGGGACAAAGTTTCTGTGTACAGATCTAGTATGTAAAACTCCATATTTATTGTATCCATATTAGTCTTGGAAAAGGGTCTGTCCATCTTTCTTGTGTAAGACGGTAGCTTTACACTTAAAAGAGAAATACAGTATCTGTGTTATGAAATATTACAGTAAAATTTTGTTTACTGACTTTACCGTTGCTTACGTTGTGCCTTCTTGATGCAGCCCTGGCCCCGGTAGCTGGAGAGGCGCTTTGCTCCTTCCTTTTAGTACCCTTCCAGCTGCGTTCAGCTTGAAAGGATCCGGTGGTGATGTCGGTCCCCATGGTTTCAACTGCCATGACAGAAAGCGGACGCTCTTCACTTGGAGCAAACCCTTCCATTTCAAAATATCCAGCAATGGCAAAGTGGGGAGGGAGTCCTTCAGCTTTGTGTAGAGCGAGCATCCATCCACCTCGTGTTTTTAACACTTCCTAACTAACATTTGAAGACTTCCCTGAGGGAAAATAGCAAAAGGGTCAAGATGAAATATTTTTTTATTTGTAATCTTGAACTATAAAACCACTTTTTATTGACATTAAAATGTTGTTACGCAAGAAAGGAATAATTCTTTGTGTGTTCTTAATTACAAAATCCGCCATACAGTTAGTGAAAATTCCACTGCTGTAATGAGGATTTGGCATTACCAATTACCACCAACTTCTTATAAGACTGTGTTTCACGTGATCTTTCTTTATAGGTAGGCAAAGCCAATTTCTCCCTAAATACAGCTTTGTCTTATTCATGCAGGGGGGAAAACGGACTAGAAGTCTTACACATACAATCAATGTGCCCTTAAATCAACAAATTAATCGTTATGGGCATACAAGACTTTGATGGATCCCAGAATAATGAAATTTAATAAAATTCTGTATGCACATAGTGAAAACAGTTTAAAGTTACCAATACATTTTTTAAGACTTCAACTACTGCAAGAGATAAGTCTCACGTGTTACAGGGCTACACATTCCTAAAAGATTCAAATTGGCCAGAGATTTGTGCTGTTTATAAATAGCATTGGTTTTCTTCTGTGTCCTTGCATTACATTCTTACAGAAGTTTATAAAACCATGCTAACAACTAAATTCCAGTAGAAAACTGGAAGATATAAATTAAAGTCATTATCACCTTTATGGAATTAACAAGGTTAAGCACATATAAAAAAAACTGCAAGAAAAGGGCAGGAGGCAAATCTTGAAGAAAAGGGTAGGAAGTAAATCTTGAAAGAAACCAGACAGGAGTGAACCTGAACGTGAGCTGGGATGTGCTGTTCACAGATTAACTCCTGTACCCAGCTCAAGGAAGTAATTCATACATTGTACTGCTCGTATTCAAGAGCAGCACTATCCTAGATCCATTTTTAACTTTACATCGGCTTTTGTACTATACTCACGTAGTACTCATTACATTATTCCATTACGGTGTGTTGTAAAACTGTAGGCGATGTTGAGTGAGCTTTATTAACTTTCAGAAAGAGCACTTCGGTACCAGAAAATCATTTATATTACTGTGATTATCAGCCAATTGTACTAATCCAGCAATTAGAAACGCACATACTAGAAAGGAGAAATTACTCTCGGCTCAGGCATGAATGTTGGTATAATTCCTTACTGTGCAGAGCCTCACTGAGGGCCCGAGCACATGAACCATGGAGCACTCTCAACTCGCATTGAACTGAATGAGAGTTAAGAGTACTGGGCACCCCACAGTGTCAGACTTCAAATTTGTGAGTGTCCTGTGTGCAACTGCTGTGTAAAATGTCACTGTGCGTTTGTTTGTTCTTTTTATAAACATGTAGTGATGTCAACCTGTCTTATATCATTATCACTTATACCAAAAACATGAAATTATCCGAACCAGCAAAGCTAAAAAAAATCCCAAGCCATTGTTGTGCTACATATGCTTTGAGAGCCCAAAAGTTCTGGTAGTAGAGTCAGGTGAAGGTTTGCAGTTAATGAACTCAAGAAATTATGCATCAGTTTTAGCATCTTTAAAATGGACACTTAAACTTACCTGTAAACTAGAACTATGCTAATTAATTTAAGCATATTTGCAAAAAAAAAAAAAAANTACAGTGGGAAGAGCCATCCCGAGCCCGCCCCGCTACTGACCAACGGCCCGGGGAAAGTGGATGCCGAAAAGACTGACCTCGGGAACCCCACCAAGCCAAAGCGTGACATCCCTTCCCTCCCAGTGAAGAGGGCTGCCTTGGCCGAGCCCCGCTCCAAGGCGAATCCCGAGGCATTAACCAAGTCCTCCCCAGTCCACCGAACTGTCTCCCCGGACAGACAGGTACACAGGCCAGCCGCCTTGGCCCGGCGGCAAAACATGGTGCAGTTTAGCGATGGCAGCAGTGACGATGAGGATAGACTTGTAATAGCAACCTAGTTTTTGTTTTTCATCGTGTTTTTANTTTTTTTCTTTGTTTTTTTTTTTTTTTGGTTTTTTTTTTTTTTTTTTTTTTTTTTTTTGTATAACACTTACAGGTTTCTTTGCAAACCTCCCTTTCCTTAAAGCACATTTTTCTGACACAAACCCATTACTAATCTTCGTGCAATCATGAACTCTTGACCAATAATTGTTGTTTCTTGTCAGCTCCAGCCATTTTTGTACATGTTGTATAGACAATTGTGCCTTTTTGGAGTTTTATGTTTAGAAACCTGTACAGATTGTTGAAAATAT
>VXBJ01005020.1:122156-210836 GCA_013400055.1 Nycticryphes semicollaris
CAAGACTTTGATGGATCCCAGAATAATGAAATTTAATAAAATTCTGTATGCACATAGTGAAAACAGTTTAAAGTTACCAATACATTTTTAAAGACTTCAACTACTGCAAGAGATAAGTCTCACGTGTTACAGGGCTACACATTCCTAAAAGATTCAAATTGGCCAGAGATTTGTGCTGTTTATAAATAGCATTGGTTTTCTTCTGTGTCCTTGCATTACATTCTTACAGAAGTTTATAAAACCATGCTAACAACTAAATTCCAGTAGAAAACTGGAAGATATAAATTAAAGTCATTATCACCTTTATGGAATTAACAAGGTTAAGCACATATAAAAAAAACTGCAAGAAAAGGGCAGGAGGCAAATCTTGAAGAAAAGGGTAGGAAGTAAATCTTGAAAGAAACCAGACAGGAGTGAACCTGAACGTGAGCTGGGATGTGCTGTTCACAGATTACCTCCTGTACCCAGCTCAAGGAAGTAATTCATACATTGTACTGCTCGTATTCAAGAGCAGCACTATCCTAGATCCATTTTTAACTTTACATCGGCTTTTGTACTATACTCACGTAGTACTCATTACATTATTCCATTACGGTGTGTTGTAAAACTGTAGGCGATGTTGAGTGAGCTTTATTAACTTTCAGAAAGAGCACTTCGGTACCAGAAAATCATTTATATTACTGTGATTATCAGCCAATTGTACTAATCCAGCAATTAGAAACGCACATACTAGAAAGGAGAAATTACTCTCGGCTCAGGCATGAATGTTGGTATAATTCCTTACTGTGCAGAGCCTCACTGAGGGCCCGAGCACATGAACCATGGAGCACTCTCAACTCGCATTGAACTTAATGAGAGTTAAGAGTACTGGGCACCCCACAGTGTCAGACTTCAAATTTGTGAGTGTCCTGTGTGCAACTGCTGTGTAAAATGTCACTGTGCGTTTGTTTGTTCTTTTTATAAACATGTAGTGATGTCAACCTGTCTTATATCATTATCACTTATACCAAAAACATGAAATTATCTGAACCAGCAAAGCTAAAAAAAATCCCAAGCCATTGCTGTGCTACATATGCTTTGAGAGCCCAAAAGTTCTGGTAGTAGAGTCAGGTGAAGGTTTGCAGTTAATGAACTCAAGAAATTATGCATCAGTTTTAGCATCTTTAAAATGGACACTTAAACTTACCTGTAAACTAGAACTATGCTAATTAATTTAAGCATATTTGCAAAAAAAAAAAAAAAAAAAAAAGAAATCTTGATCAAATAGGTTTACAGCATAGTTAAACTATCTGCAAAATTTTGAATCCCATCACAAGTATTAGCATTTCTCTGAGGTTTTTAAGGAAGCAGGGAGTAAGAAATTGCTCTTCCACATGCCCCGAAGCCCCAATTTTACTAACTATTTAGATACTCCAGAGATTTACTGTATACGTATACATATCTTAAATACTGACTAGCAATTTGTAGCGTGCTCAGGTTCTAAAGATTAATTTCAGGAAGTCACTAATTTAACAGAAAATTCAACCTGGTGAATCAGGTGATTACATGTGTCTTTCTTCTATTCTAGGTGTTTTGAAGACATCAGGGTCAAGAGATGGAAGTAGTATCTTGGAGAATTAAGAATGACAAAACAACAGATATGTCATAAAGAGGAATGTTAAGACAATGCCACTTGGTAAGTTCATAGCAGGACAGTAGAGAGAAAAGACCAAGAGAATGGGTACTGCTTGGCAGTGAGCAATCATCACACTTAGTCAGGCAAAGCAGATGAGCCATATTTGAAGCAGGATCTCCAGTAACAATGAAAATATTAGCAGGTAGTTGCAGATATATATATAATGTTGTTCAAATGGAGTTGGGAGGAAACCACACTTTTCTAGAAGATAGGTGTTTGTGGTCCTGAAGGTTATAGTCTTTCTCTTCCCTCTAGCCTGTTTCCAAATGGATATTCCTTGAGGTGCCTCTACAACTTGTGCAAGTTAAAAAGCCAAACTAGGAGTGTGACCAGACCCAAGAGAAGGTTAAACTCCATGCCTCTCCTACGTTAGTGCCTATCATGCAGATAATCAACATTTATACTACACATCTGAATTAATTCCTTTTATTTTAAGTTATGTTGTCTCTTTATTGTCTTGTCTTGAGTCATTAGTAATGGGGAAATTGCACTCTCCTTGCCAAAGAATCCTTCTCTCCAAGTCAACAGAAACATCTCAGAGATTTGCCAGTGCAGGATTAGGCTGCTTTTCAGATGGTGTAAATTATCTCTGCTGAATTGGAGTAAATAACACTGGGCCTGTTTACTCAGGGATAAATTTTTAACAACTCTGTCAGACCCCTCTGGCAAATCCAGCACAGCTGTTGAAACTTTAAAAGGCCAGGGCAAGTATTGCTTCTCGGTGCATCCAGGCACAGTCTGGCATCTTCACACAGCTTATTCTTATCACGAGGGTGTAAGCAGGTGCTAGCTAAAGGCTGGGCACAAATACAGCTACAGTAAGGACGTGGCATGATCAACTTCTGTGAGACCCACTCAGATGCTTCCCTGTTATCTGCCAAAAGCCCTCACTAGAAAAAGAATCGACAAGTAGCCTGTAGCTCTTCTCTTTCAACTAGACCTTGATTAATTTCTCACTGCGATCCATGATGTTTGCTGCTGATGTGTCTGATTTTGAAGGCAGCATGTTCCCCTGCTGTACATATAAGGATATTGGGTTTGGAATGTGGACTCTATTAAATGCCTGCATTCCCTATTTGGGCTTTAATAAGCTACAGCATGACCTACCTTGTCACTTCTTAGGAGAAGACCTAAACCAGAGATGCCACTTTTGCTGCAACTGGTCTCAGATTTCTTGATCTGTAGCATTTCATCCCCAACCACAACTCCTAGCTTTTAGGCTGTAGCTGAAATAAAATTATTAGGTTCAGGGATGCTCTGCCATGCATTGATTACTGGCTCCTGTTCACACTTTTGCCCCTTTCACTTCTCAAGTAACTTGCTGTAGCTTCAGGTTGCTGGAAATTATGTCCTGAGGCTAGAGCAGCCCACAGCTGGTCCATATCAGCCAGAAAGTCTGACAGCAGTGTTTTGCATACAAGCAAATTCAAATGCACATCATGTGCATTTAATCTCAGACAACAAACTTAGCCTGAACACAGTCTGGCCCACCCAAAAAACAAAAAAAATGCCATAAAATGAAGACATACTATGCTTTATGTTTAGCTAAACATTCTGTATGGATTCTTAATAAACAGATTTACCTTGCCTTGAGTTTACTGACATGTATGTTAAACAGAATATAAAATGAATTTGTCACTATTCAACTTGTTCCAGAAGTCCTCATTTTTTGCAGGATAATCCTCACCAAAGTTTTATAAACACTTTAGTTTAAACTTGTAAACTGCTTTTCAAACATGCATTTAACATGGAAATGGTTTCATCAAAACAGAATAAAAAAATGCTTAGTTTTATTGTGTCTCGCCAAAAGCTAGAGACCAAACAATCTACGAGTAGCAGTGCTTACTCAAGGTAGCCTTCAGCTGATTTATCTGACAGGCCACTGCTTCTGCTGCTTTTGGAAGATCTTTGAGACCAGTTACAGCAGGAAATCCTTACCTTGATTTCACAGTTTATAATACAAACAATTGGTGTTCATCCATCTTAGGTGACAGGTTAGTTTTGTGGTCCGTCTCTAGTTGTGAATGTTAAATTATGAATGTCTTTTTAAAAATGTGTCTAGAATTGTCTTTCCATGTCTTAAGGAATTTTTGTTTGCTGTAAGGCATCTTGACATCTACAGGTAGCCATTTTGAATGATACATAAAATACCAGAGACTTACACCACATAGAAACCATTAATGGCTTACATCTTTGAGAATGAGACCACTATCTTAGGTCTAGACACTTTATTGCTAACTCTATTGCTGGCTTTGGATAAAAACAAGCTAGTTTAAATTACTTCAAATTTATTTTTAGGTCATTTTATGTGGAATGTCTGTGGGTGGATGAGCAAACAGCAACAAGGATGTAACAGCATGTAATTAATTGATTTGATGTTCATGTTTCATTCCAGAAATGCCAAATGAAAAAAAAAAACAACCCACCACCTTATGGTGAAGACATTGCTGGTGTTCTGTTTTGTCCCTCCATGTCTCTTCTTTATATTGGCCAGACTAGTCAAATGTTAGGAGGTGGATGGTCATCTTCAGATATTCCATGTGAGATCTAAGGAAACCATGCTGGCTGAATGACAGTAAGGCCTTACATTCCTACAGTTCAGTCACAAAAACAAAACTTGTCCTCAGATGAGTCAATTAGCTAGGCATGCTTAGTTTTCTTTGGTAACAGTAGGCTTGTTTTCCCCAATAAGGTCAAATGTTAAGGCCTGTTTGGTTTTGCAGCTCTACTCTTTAGCGTATTTGACATCCATTACCATGCGTGAGGCATTTGTGCTTAAAACAAGCCAACTGTAGGCTCTTTATAGCCAAATACCCCTAGCTTTTCCTCTTTTTGTTATGTGTTTACAACATCTCTCTTGGGCTTTAGAATTTCCATCAAAACCAGTTGTGGGTCATTCACGTCTAAGGTGCTTTGGCGTCAGTACCTAAATAGAGTTCCTCCTTCTGAGAAACAAATAAGTATTTGAGATAAGTGACAGTTGCATCTTATATACAGCAGTTCTCTAATAAAATTGTTGACCATTAAGAGTCACTCCCCACCCCGACAGCTCGCTACTCCATATGCAACCACAGAAGTGAGTTCCCAGCCCTCTGGTTAGCACAGGGCTTGTCCCCATTATGGTTTTCCCTAGGACACCTGTGGGTGGTCAGAATGATGGTTGGACCTGCACATGCAGTGAGGCGCCAGCACGGAGGCAGCATCACCACAAACCTCCACCCACATGCTAGGAGCACAGGGCCACAGCACGCCAGCAGGGATTGCGCTCAGCACTGGGCCTTGTGCAGGTGCAGGTTTTGAAAAGAAGGTGGGCACCATCGGCAGTCCCTACCCGGAACTTAAGTGGAAAGCCACCATCTTGAAACTTCCCCCCTTCCCATCCCTGATGACCAAGGCAAGTCAAAATTGAAGTCAAAATGAAGGATTAAAAGGCATCTTTTGACAGAAATTTTTGACAAATCAATTTAAATCCCTACAGATCTGTTCCTGGTAACATTGAAAAACTCCTCAGCCTGAGCTGCTTCCCTTCTGGCACCTGGCTGTCCACCACAGGATGGAGGAACAAGGCAGCTGCTTCTGCAGGGCTCTCCATGCCTCGGGCAGACTTTGCCTGCAGAGAGACCATCTCCTTTATACATGGCAATCACAAGGGCTTTGTACTGCACCGATGGCAGCCTCTGCCCGAGCGGCACAGGGAAGGGTACAGTCACCATCCTCTCCAGGGAGGCTGAAGTGCACTAGTGCTGTACCAGCTTTCTGTCAGCCAGGGACTAAGTGGCAAGGGAGGTGATGCCCTGCAGCTTCCCTAGTAAGCAGGCACCTTCATTAGTTGAGCTGCTTGCCCAGAAGGCTGCTCCAAGCTCCAGTGCTGTAGCCCAGCCCAGCAGACACAAGGCCACAATAGAAAAGGAGTGAGAGAGAACCCAGGCTGCAAGACAGAGCAAGCCGGAGAGAGCCCCGTGCTGTAACCAGGCTCTTCAGTTGTGTTAGCACAGGAAGGCAGCCTCCTCCTGTATTCCAGCTCTGGTACCCAGCGTTAGGTATGTCCCTGGTTTGCAAAAACAACCTAGGAGCCAGAACAGAAGCAAATGTTGAAACAGTGCCTCTTTGCAAAACAGAAGTCATGTTTTCATCTGGACACCAGAGAGTTTTGTTCCACCAACAAATCGAGTGGGTGGTTCAGAAACCGTTTTTGACACTTAGAGGTTTAAATTGTGTTCCTCTTTTTCTTTGTTTATTCCCATACCTATAATCATCTGTGACTCTTTCTTATTTACAGTGTTTCAGAGCAAGAGCTCACACACCTAATGCTGATTAATTCTGCTGGACTGGGTAACTGCCTCCCCTGTGGATATCCTGTTTTCCTGTGAATCATCATTCCTCCTTGAGACATCCTCCAACTCAGATCAAAGATCCAGAATGTATTAGATATGAAGACATCAGACAGCTCAAACAGATTAGAAAAAACACACACAAAGAAAAGCACCCCAGTTTCTTCCTCCTGTCCTGCTGAAAATTGGCGTGGTGAACACAATCCTAAGCAATAAAAGAAAGAGTAGGCAGAAAAAAGCGAGGGGAAAAAAAAAGTGAGGCTCTGGAAATTGCTTAGTTTATCCAGAGTCTTCTACAAATTATCCTTCCTAAGTATTTGCACTTTTGTACTTACTTAGTTCTCCCTTGCAGTTGGAAACTCTTCAGGATAGATCCTCATTGGATGGAAGATGACATCCGTAAGCTTCAGCAGAGCTGCACTAACTGCGCAGCGGAGGACTTGGTACTATCCCTTTGAGTATTGAGCCTTGCCTATGAACACACAAATTAAAGGAACATGAAAACAAGTGGTCTGTTTTTTTCAAGTTTATGCAGTCTGTTGTGTTGTTGACGGTTTTATTCCATTTTCCATTTAGATATTTGAACAACTGAAAAGATTCTGTACCAGTGAAATGCCAAAACCTAAGGTCATGAGGTCAAACTAGATTATCTTAACAGTCTCTTCTCCCCTTACAATCTTTGAACACAGGTTTTATCTGATAAAACAGTTAAAGCTGAAACCATGACAAGTCTTCATTTCAGTGGTGTTTGATCTTGAAGATTGCACAAATAATGAGTCTTTTAAGATTCTGAACTTTTTTTAAAATAGAATTTTAAACTCTCCTTTTAGTGGGTGTCTTTTAATCCTTATGTTTAAGTGTAAGAGCAATCTTTGATCCAAGACAACGGCCAATGTGTTTGGATAGCTGGAGAGACCATTTTTATGGGAGCTTTTGAACAACATACTGTGTTTTTTCAAGAAGTTGTTCCTCCGGTCAGTGGAAATAGCTGAATGAAGGAACACAGGACTGTCCTTTTTCTGTCATTAAGCTCATATAAAAGGGAAGATAAAATGTGCTTCTCTTACATCTTAGAGTGGATTTTATCTGGCTTTTAGTCCTAGACCTCAAACTCTTGTATTAGCCTTTTGTACTTGGAAGGGAAAAGAAACAGTTTTAACCTTGCCCGCTACAAACAGTCACTGGAAGGCAATGGGGAGAAGAATATCCAGCAACAATATGATCTGGAAATGCTCAGCAAAATAATTAGATCTGAATATTCTTAAACAATGAGGTTTTGGCAGAATTAAGAGTGTTTTTTTTATCCAGACTATAGTTTGTCTAAGTTCCTAGGTGGGGTTCAGCTCTTTATGTTTTCTTTGAGGAAAAATGTCAGCAAGGTCTGATCCCAGCTTGTTCTCTGCCTCCCGATGTGGGAGTATCAGCATGTGGCACAGTAGTGAGAGGCACGTGAACTCAGCCCAGAGTTTGCCCCTTGCTGCAACATCCCTGGCTGGGGGCAGCCATCAGGGCCATCGCAACCATCCAAGGGAGATGGGACTGGGTTTGAAGGAACAAGGGCCAGATAATGTGAAAAAGATCTGCCTTCTGCGTAGAGACAGAAATCCAATTGTCTAGTCCTGAGGAGAAATGGATAATCTTTTCATTTTTCACAATCCATGGTATTCCTGTTGTTTAGTTGGACCCATGTATGCAGTGCACGTGGAATTAGCAACGCACCACGAACGACGACTGATACCATCATTTTCCAACACTTGAGAGAAAGAGGAGGGGGGAATTGTTGGTCTATCCAATCTGGGGAGCAGTTTTTAGGTGCCAGGTAGGCATGCCAGAGCATGTGCTTGAAACTTCGCTAGGCATGTAGGATATTATACCTCATCCTTAGCCTCGTCTGATGCTGTCGCTTCATCCAGTGCAGCGGCAAGGGAGCTGAAAACTGATGGCTTTTTAACTAGGCGCTACCTAGTGCCTTGAATGAGTTAAAACTCTCACTTCATCCTATTAGGGACCATTTGTTGAGCACGTTTTGTGTGCGTACAATAACGAAATTTTTTCTGCCCCATGCTGGAGTACTGAGCAGACTGCAAGATGTCTGCATCACGGTGGTGCCAAATGGGGGAAAATCTAGCTCAGGCTAGGATTGTGCATGTCCCTCTAGGAATTGTCTTGTGAGTTTCTGGTACCAGCATAAAAAATGGGAGCTGTCTGGAAAGGGGTTGGACTTCGGTGCTTTGGAGGGTGAGAGAGAATACTTTTAAAATAATGATTTAGGACAGAAAAATGAAGACAAAGTCTGACCTCAGTGTTGTCAGGAGCAGTCTCCTACTGCCTTCAGGAGGGCCAGGATTTCACTCACAGATTTTTAAGGCTGGAGCATGGAGAGAATCTTGCAACAGAGCGTGGTTATTGCTGGCACAATGGGGCTTGCTGCTAATGACACCAGAAAGCGATTTTTTTAAGAGGTTTTTTTAACCTGGAATTGCTTCTTCAAGCAAATTAAAGTCTGATACATTTGCATTTCTATGTGTCATTAGCCCAGACACCTACTGCAGGGCCTAAAGCTTGTGTCTGCTGGCAAGACTAAATCCTACTAATACGCTTTTCCTAACACACTGAGGGAATCTAGAGTCTCTCCTTTTGAAGCTGACTTGCTATTTTGACTAATTGCTTCTAGTAAGAGTTAATAGCATTTTGCAAAGGCACTTCATCTGCTGACAGCAGATTGATGCATGGAAGGGACATGGTTCACATTTCCAAAGAGAGCATCGGGAAACCCATTACCAGCTTCATTAATCTGTTAATAATAAAATTAAAGTACAAATAAAATGTGACAAATTGGGCTCTGTTGTGAAAGTCACTTTAACAGGAGGCTCTGAATAAAGGTCAAAACAGACTCTGATTTCTGCTGTGTTTTAATAGTAGAATCAGAGGAGAGCATTGTAGAAACATTGTAATTAATCTGGCAATACTATAATCGTCCCCAAACGATACAGAGAGAGTTTGACAAGGGATTTTTTTTTCCTTGAGAACATTTACAAAACCTGGAACATAAAGCTTTGTCACACAACATTTAACCGCTAATCCAAATTCACAGGAAGCTCTCAACAATGTAGGTACAGTAGACAGGCTTTCTTTCCCTGCCTGCGTACTTATGGCTGCTACCTCAGTAAAAACTCAAGTTTACCCAGCACAGGGGTAAATGAGAGAAGAAAAGACCTGCAGCTGCAGATCTTCTGGCAGCAGTCACATAAATGAGCCTGACATTGAAAACAGGCTTCATCAAAGAGTCAATAAGCCAGATCAGGCATCCCCTTTCTGGCAAGGACAGGGTTGGCTTGTCAGGAGCCCTTGTGTAAAATGAAAACTGTATAAAATTAGCTTACCATCCACCTTTTCTTTTAGGGCTATTCCCCAAATCTGTTGGTGGCCCCTATATCCTTAACATCAGACTTCCTAGCCACATCCTAGCTTAGCAGGATATCTTAGACCAGCCTCTACCCTTAAATAACCCTCCTGCTGGGATTTCAGCTAACACTGCAGCAACAAAACTGCTAAGAATGAGACCGATTCCAGCCTCTCTGAGGCACAGTGTTGTTGGCTTCTGTAGCAAAACATCTGATTTATCTAAGTTCCTGCTTATAGCAGTTGAGCAATTGCCCCAAAAGCAATCAGTTGCAGAGCATAATTTGGGGACGCAGCTGCAACGAATGTAGAGCTTCCTGCAGCCTGTGAGAGCAGTGGTCTGCTGGGAGCACCTGAACCAAAGGCCCACTTAGTAAAGAACCCAGCCAGGCAAACAAATATATAAACATGTTAATGTGAAGTATTTGAAGAGAATGGTTCATTAAGTCAGGCAGGATGACTGTATGGAAAATTGATCACTCTATTTTAAAAATCAGCAGGAGGAAAAGGAAAAGGCTGTCCTTTTGGTTTAAGCAAGCCAAAAGGAGTCTTTGCAGCCTTTCTCTCCTCCAGTCATTTTAGGGATAATCTCAGACTCCGAAGACACCAGATCTGCACTTTGAGAAGCACCACATGGAGTTAAGTTATGTCAGGAAAGAAGCAAGGGGAGGGGGAGGATAAAGAGGAGGGAAAGGAGGACACTCTTGTCATCTGGTCTGGGAGAGGAGTTTGCAGTTACTTGTAAGAGGTGTGAACAGTGTGGTGAGGAATTTCCCCGGTGTTGATGGGCTGGGGGACTGGGAAAGGCAAGAAGCCTGCAGCAGAAGCTCATCAGTGGGAAAGCACTCATAGGCTGGAAATCGGGCTTAAAGTCCAGGGGCTGTGTGGGTGGTGAGGTGAGTGGTTAAGTAGGTAGAGAAGAAGGCAGCCTGCTCTGGATAGAATAACTTTTTATAAGTGCAGGAATCTCCAAGAGGAAAGGGGAGGACAGAGGCTCACACAAGCAAGCATATTTTTTTGCCACAACACATGGTGAGTCTTTCTTGTGCTCAGCCTGACTTTAGCTGCTTGCTTTACGCTCACTTTCATGTTTAAGACCTATGGGCTATTAACATCAAGTCAGATCTCCAATTCTTATTCTAGTGACTTGAGCTCTACAAGTGCAACTATCAATCCAGTTCAGTTTGGGCTCATGGAGAGCTAAGTTGTCAGTGCCTGGGGGAAGATTTTGGGCAAAGTGATGATGGGCAGGTCTAGGATTGCAGATGCCTTGGGAGCTGGTCGTTGCTTGATTCAAATTTTGTTAGTTGATGATTCTCTGTTGCCTGTTGTCTGCTCAGCCAGAACTCACAGAGCACTGCTCCTGCTACCACAGTGCTATTCCCTACCTATTTGTTCCCATTTCCTATTGCTATCCCTTTTCCTATCCTTCTGAATTGTGTTTCTCATGCAGTGTTTGTACAAGGACTGAATAGGAGGAGCAGCCTCCACTTTCCTCCTGCTTGTATCTCTTCTGTCTAGCAGAAATCTGTGCATATTTGTGAGCCTGAGGAAGACAGTCAGAACAACTGTAAAAGACTGTTGCCAGTATTGTTTGGTACCTACCAGGTTGCTGAGTCTTTCCCAAAATCTTTGCCATGTGTGCTGCATCACGAAGAGGGGAGCACTGGTCTTGCCTGTGTATAGGATTCTGCAGTTGCCTGTTGTAAAGGCAGTCATGTCCCAAGCTTTTCTTCTGTTCCTTTTTATATAGTATATGCCTTGTTCATAATTGCTCTCTCTTTCTCAAAGAGTTCTGCCTTCTAAAATATTAGAGACAACAATCCCATGCAGAAAATTAATATAAAATAGGGATGACTTCAGGCCTGAATGCCCTAACACAGCTCCTGCAGTCCAGTCAATACAGTATAATTCTGGGAGCATTTGGTCTACAGTAATTCCAGCTCTGTATTTTTCTTCAAAACCAGTAATTGCAAAAGCAAAATCCTGGCCTTGATTTTTAGGGTGCTTCTAATCTTTTGAAGAGATCGGCCAGAATGTCAAGAACACACAGGATGAACTAAAACTAGCCCAAGAGAAATCTCGCATCTATTGCTTTAACAGTTTTATTGCAACCTTCTTTCTCTACCTCTTCAGACTGTACATGTTGACTAAAAGGCATTTTTAATCAAGGTTCATATATCCATATATCTCTAAAAGACATTTCTCAATAAATGTGAAAGAAGATGCCGGAGAAAATCTCTGCCTTTGTGTTCAAATCTTTGTTGCTCATGACAGTACTGAACTTTGTTTCTTGTCATCTCTTCAGACAGTGAATAACAAAACACATGTACCATTCTGCATGGAGTATTGGGATTAGGATAAACAAAGCAAAGAAACATTTTTTCCATGTTGAAAAACTAGGGATCAGAGTGTCTACTTAGGAGTTAATTGAGAGGTTTTTTGGTTGTTTTCTTTGTTTTTTCAGTGGTGGCTGTGTCTCAGCACTATGCCCACAATGCACTTACACTCTGTTCCTCCACACACATGCTCCACATAAAACCAGATGCCTCCTGCTCCACAGATAAAACAGTAAACCAAAACAGTAGGAAATAAAAAAACAAATAAGCTTTTTGCAACAAAATAGTAGTCTGCCCAAAGGAGAGAGAAGTGTAGTTGTTGGTGGTTTGGAAAATGAAGCTATTATAGGAAGAGCCCAAATAAGGGACTGGAGCAGGGGGAGTTAGGTAGAAAAGGATTTATTCAATCTGGCAAAGAACAAAGAAGAAGCAAAAAGCAAAAGCTGGAAGCTTAAGTGAGACATGTGATGTTACAAAGATAGAACACAAATGAGGGTACATAGCCAATATGAGAACAGTTTAATATGAGCTGTTCCCCATTCCCTTCAGTCTTATGTCAATATTTGGATAACTTTCTCCATGGCTGAATCAGAACTTGGGAGCTTGATGCAGAATTTGTTGAATGAGACTCTTCGGCCTGTATTAAACAGTCCTAGTGCTCCCTATGGCTGTAAAATTTATGAGCGTATGAATTTATGGGACTCAAGTTTACTTTTAAGATCTCAGTCTCTGGCTGGTTGCCTGGCTTGGAGGGGGGAAAGGACGTATCACCTGAAGTAACATGTGTTGGACACTGAGCCCTTACTGCTCTCAAGGCACTCAATCTGTCAGCAGTATCAGCTGAGAGCCGGACCCAACTGAGTATTTTCAATACTTCTTCTAAGGGAGAGTTTCTATCTTAAAGTCCAAGCCTGAAACCTGCCATGACTTATGTGTTTGCCACACTGCAAGTAGTGCCACTGAGAGGATAGGGGAACAGTCACCAAGTCAATCGCAAACCATAAAATCAGGTGTGTATTAAGTCAAAGGGACAACTCATTGCTGCTAAGCAAGATTCAGCAACATGAGTGAGTCTTGGAAGCTTCATTGAAGGATCAGAACAAGTATGAATGAGAAAAAATGTTGAGCCCTGTTTTGCAGTCATGGGCACTGTGGTCTCCTAACCAGTTTAAAAACATAGAATACACCAAAGAACCATTGTGAGAAAAGATACTCATAACTGCTGGATGGGGTTTCCTTTTCACCAGTGGAATATAGCATCTCCCAGGCTCGGGAGGACACCCAGTCGAATTCTCCCAGACAGCAATGCAATGCCATCATCTGGGGCATGGGGACAGGCCTGCAAGGAGAGCACCACCAGTGGCAGGCCTGAAATGCTGGCATCCTTGTGCCTGGAGAAGGAAGGTGTCATCAAAGCCCAGAGCATGGCCCCAGGATGAAGAAACGTGGGACCACTAGTGTCAAGAGCTCAGGGGTCAGCAAGCCTGGACATTTCACAGCGAAGGAAATAAAGCCCTAGTGTGGTTCAGGGGAGCAGGGTTTTATAACCCATCTCCTCTCTCTAAGCAAGGTCACACCAGAGGCATATGTGTATTTATATATACAGGTTTCTGCCTCAACTGGCTTCCTATAAGGAGGAAGAAAGGCAGGCAAGCCCCCAGATTAGCAAGTGATTTGGCAACCCAACATCTGTGAGGAACATACATCTGGGATCCAACTATTAAGTCTTCATCAGGACTGTGAGACCATCTTTATTGGGATTCTCTTTCCCCTCCTTCCCCTCTCCTCTTACACTTGCCAGTCTTAATTTCATTTTAGCTATAAGAGTCTCTTAGCTCCTGACATCTCCTCATGTCTTTCCTAAGTAAACCTATGTTTATGACATTAAATACATTCACTGTGTATTGGTATCAAGCAATTGCTTTTAAAAGATAATCATTCCCTTTCCATTATTACCTCTTTATTTCCTCTGCTGTTTTTCTTGGTGAGTTATATGGGGAAGAAATTACTGCTATTTTGTCTCGAGGTTTCCCTGAGGAACCTTGTCAAAATGAACAGTCCTTTTACTCAGCTTTCCTGGACAGATTGAGCAGAAATAAAACAAAATAATTAAATGGCTCCTGGAAGAATTCAGTGCCTAAAACCCTGGGGAAAAATAATGGTTCCATCTATGCCATTGTGAAAGCCTTTATTGCAGTGCAGCGTGTATGTTCTGCATAGGGTCTTACAGTGTCATCACCATCAGATCTGAGTGCTTTCCAGGTGTGCAGTTAAGTGATGTGACTAACGAGTATTCTTCTTGCAGCCTCTTCCCACTGGGAGAAACCTGTGCGATTGAGAACCTTGTTTTGGAAGAATATTGCTTTTGTTTGAGCCATATTTTTATTCTGGGTTTTAGCATACTTGTTATCATCTGTTTCTGTTAAAGAAGTTTAGTGGTACGCTGGGAACGAGCTTGCCTTCTAGCTGCCTGTTCTCCTGAGTGCTTTGTTCTGCAATAAGAGATTGAGAAAAAAATGAGTATTTGCAAAGTTTTGCTCTTTAGAAATAAGATGCTGAATTTCACACTAGTGACACACGTAATCTGTGCATACAAACCAGCACACTGAATAATATCTTGGCTCAGTCTGCTGTGCAAAAATATCCTGCATCCATGCAAAGTTATGATTACCACAGCCCCAAGGACAGTTGCAGCTTGGACACTCTTTGGTTTGGGTTTTTTTTTTCCTTATAAAGCCTGTGAAGCTTCCTCAACTTTGGAATTTGCCCTTCTCATTGGATCAAACAGTCCAAAGTTGTTTAGTTTTCTGGCTCGTCTGTTCACCTCCTACTTCTCAAAGAGTGAGAATTTAATGGGCTCAGTCCTGCAAGACATTGATCTTTCTGGCACGGGTTCAGCAAACCACTTACGCAAGTGGTTAAATTTTAACCATGCATAGGAGCTGAGTTGCTGAGGTTAATGGGACTGTAGCAGGGACTGCAGTGGGATCATCTTCCCTGACCCTGTGGCCTGACCTGCAGACATCCCTCTGACTCCCACGCTGCCATAACTTGGTGGTGACCTCAGCACATGTTTGTTTATCCTGGAGTTAAAACGAGTATATGGGGACTTTGACGGATCTGCCGTAGACTGCCCGGCCCTGAAGTTCAGATCTCTGCAGAGCAGTCACCATGGAGAAGCAGATGGGTGGAACTGGCTCCATGATTTTGTCCGACAGCAGCCAACTACCTTGGCCGTGAACTTCTTCAGGGATCTATGACATGGGCAGCCCTCTTGGGATGACGGGTCTTTCTTACTGACCCACTATGTTTTCTGAGGGATTTTTGCCATCTGAAGGGGTTGTGTGGGCAGGGAGGTGAGGCTGACACCATGGTTTTCGGTACTTGGTCTCATGGGGATCTGGATCTCAGCGGTTTCCTCCAGTGTCATGTCGTAATGGAAAAAGAAGAGGCCACTTCCCTGAGAAGCAACTGCAGCACAAACAGGAGCTCTCACAAGTTCCTTGTTCTGTATAGAAACAACAAAATTCATCTTAGGCATAATCACTCACAAAACTTACAAACCTTTCACAGCAGCCAAAATTGACCCATCCTTTTTCTTGAGGAGGGTGGGGGAAACAAGCTCCAGTGGTCCCAATTACTCTGTTCACTAGAAAAAATATTTTTGTGTAATGACCTCAGCAGGGAGTGAGTGGCTCCTTTTGTGTATTAAATTAAAATCTCAGGGGGAACATTAGGCCGTGTAATTTGTATTTCTCAGATGCAATTTAAGTCTTTCATCAAAAAAAAACCTCATAATAACTGAGCTCTGTGATACCCAGTAGATTCATTTTCATGTGAAGGATGAAAATAGCCAGCAACATGTTAACAAATTCCACAGGGAGACCAATCGTAATGATAAAAATAATCTGACATGGGCATGAATTTGCAAATACAGTGCTTTATGGATTGCGGAAAAGGCTGTCTTAAACATTTTCTTTATATTAAGATAGAGGTAGGGGAAAAACTCCCTGGCCTCCTCATTAAGAATTGAGTACATGAGCAGTTTCCAAAGAACAGAGGCCCAAAATGATGCATCTCCAGATCTTATTTAAAAAAAANCTGCTTGTGTAAGTTGTCATCACTTCTACTGCAATAAATTGACTGAGAAACGAGTAACAACCTTCATGTACTGGTAACTGCAGAGAAGAATGTAGCCTCCTGTGCAAATAACTGATGTTGGATCAAATCTCATGTTTTGAGGAGGACAGGTATAAGTTCCAAGGTTTTCGGGCTTTTCCAAGAAGTGACTGTGGGTGTAGGAGACCCCAGCCTCAAGATTCTTCCTTTGCCTACATTCTGGGAGGGCGCTGGTATGTTAGAAAACATTAGCAGTAATAGACCTTAGACACAACTTAGCCCCTGGAGCGGGTAGGCAATTTCTGGTGGGAAAAACAGCATTCCTTCCTCTCCAGCTGGAAACCTTATCTAACAGCATTGCTTATTAAAACACACTGACGGACGCACGCCTCTGCAGCGGGTCACCTCCTCGGGAGAAGAAGAGCCTTTGGTAGGACTCTCAGCAACACCACACAGTGCTGGGGGTGTTTCTGCACAGCCACAGTCTGAATGTAAAGCTACAAGGAAATAGCCCAGGTCAAGGAGAGGGAGGATGGGCATAAAGAGGGAGGGGGGAGAATATGGGAAAATTGTTGTATTTTAAACAACAGGTAGAGTCTTTACGTTGCAGGTCAAGTGACAGTAAAACATCTGGCAGTCTCAGTGAAGGAATAGTGGCTTTGCCAGTATCTTAGCAGCTTTGCCTAAAATAATTTTAATTATGATTTTAAGCATAAAAACTGTTTTAGCAGGATTCATCATCTGCTGTTGAAACATTTTCCACTGGAACCCTTGGCTTCTGCAATCCCCAGATATTTATTGCTATTAAAGTAACAGATGAAATGAGGTTTACCAGTCCCATCCAAAACATACTTCGTTGCATACAAACACTTTAGTCTATTTTTGTATTTAATCATGTATAAAGAAGCAGGCCTATGTTATACATTTTTCCTGATGGAGTTGTGAAGGATGGAGTTTGCAAAGAGATGTGGTTGGTGAATGATGCAGCTGCACTAGAAAAATTACCTGGAGCAGACATAGCTGGAGGGCATGGGCCCAAAGGTACAGGTTATTCTGCTGAGATAAGTTATACCAGCAAAAAAAAAAATAATTGTGCCTCAGCTAAAAATCTTTTCCAGAGATAGTAGGGACTGAGAAAGCCTAACACAAAGAGACATGGTCCAGATTATGCACTTAACCCTTTAAAGAGAGACCATGACTTACCATCATTCGCTTCTAAATTCCTCATCTTTCACAAGATAGTGAAATTATTTGTTTTACCAAATTCTGTCAAATCACTTTATCCCCAGAAAGCTATCTGGAAAACAACGTAGGAAGTGTAACAGGCATGTGTGCCCACAGACAAGGGAGAAGACAGCTCCCATCTTCAGGCAGAGCCAGTGGAAGCCACCAGAGAAAGAAGGGGCAGATTGTTGTCACACTGCTACTACTGATAACAATTTCTTATTTTCATCATTGCAAGGGATATTAGCCATTTCCTTCTGCTTTCTTCCTCTCTCCAACTGTGGATATCTTAATGTTGAGTTTATATAACTCCATTTATGCAGAGCTGATCAACAGAGTGTTCCTGCTGTAATCCCCCCCACCAGCTTGCACTGGAAGAGCACCAAAAAACAAGCCCAAAGACCAAGAAGGAAGTGAACTGGCAGGAAAAAAAGAAAAAAAGGCCAGTGTGTTATATAGGAATTTCTTTGTAAGCAAGACTATTAAAAGGATGAAAATCGATTCATAATGAATTCAGGAGGCTCTCTCTACATATTTTTACTGCTTGGTATTATCTCATTGAAGAGGCACTCCAAGCTCACTAATGTATGTTGTTACACAAGCAAAGCACTCCAGCATTGATTTTTCTCTTGCAGAGGATTATGAATCAACATGATTTAAGTAACTCTATGGCTGAGAGTGATGACCAGTCCCTGAAAGTTTAGTCAAGCACAGGAGGTTTCTGGACAGAAGCAGTTTTGTATCAGTACTTTTAATTACATTTGAAGACATGTATTGCCCCTTAATTTTTGACCTCTAATTATGTTTTTAAGAGGTGGCTCTATTGAAAAACAGTTATATCATGAAGACGTGTGCAGAAGCTTAAACCAAAGCAATTTGTTTTTTTTTTTTTTTTTTTTTTTATCCCTGCAGTTTTTCCAGGAACCTTTGCTTGAATGAGTAGATCTGCTTTCACAGAAGCAGAGGCCAGAGGGGCTAATGCGTGCACCATCACTGAAGTCCCATAGGGTTGTGAACCTCAGAGGGATGTTGTAGGTACACGTGTTACAAGGGTCTAAGCTCAAAAGCAAGTAGCTTTGCTTGCACCTGGAGGCACACAAATGCAAAGTGGTAGCTGTGAGGTGCAACAGTCGCAGCAGGCTCCACTCCACCTGCATGCTTCATCCCATGGTTTTCTTATAAGTAGGATGGAGCAGAAGATGTTCCAAGGCATCCAGCACCTGCCTCTTGTGCCATATTTCTTCCTTAGGCAAGAGGGGGAACAAACCCTCCCTCCACAGATTCCTGAGAGCATAAATACAAACCGTAGCTATGGAGTAAGCATTTAATGCTGGAATCACAAATGAATTTGCTTGGCCTTGTGCTTCCCGCTGTGGGAATCAGCAGCTATTTGTAGTCTGTGATGGCTGCCAAATTCAGTGACCTTTTGGACAGGGCCCTCCTGGTGCTGACGGGGTTTGCAGTTCTGTCTTCAGGATCCTTACCTGCCCTAAGCTGAGAAAAATCCTGAGTTTCTTCTGTCTCCTCCGTCCTCAAAGCTCCCCAGTTTCTGAGCTGTCCAGATGTGCCGATATCATCCAGCAAACCTTGCATAACTTCCCTCTTGAAAAAAAAACAAAACAAAAAACAAAAGAAAAAAAAAGTGCTGCAGTAGCAGTTCCTATGGAAATTTATTATTTTAATAAGAACCTCTGAAGCACTCAAAACCAAACTAACAGCTGTTCAGAGACCAGTTGTTTCCCCTGAATTCATTGAATTTCTGGGTGAGCATGGACATTTGGGATATAAATTTGAACACTCCTAAAACCGAAGCTCAGAAAATATCCAAACCAGAAACAATATCTTGATGAAGTTGAAAACTGAGTTTAGCATTCAGGTCCCTGTTTTCTTTTCCCTCTGAACAGGGGAGAAAAACCCAGCAGTTTATTGCTCCGTTACTAATGGCACCAAACAGATTTAGGTGTAACATAGGGAAATCTCTTGTGCTAGATTTAGGGCCAAATCACAGGTGTATGCCAGAGCTTGCATTAAGAAACTGCGCAGCCATATTCTTTTCAGTGCTTCCCGTACAGCCTCTTTGGACTTCACCATGTTACTTCTGACTTAGACCAACACAGAGGATGGGGAAACCAGTCCCAGTACAGCAGAAATTACTGCGGGTCTACGACAGGAACATATAAAGCCCTGCGTGTCAGTAAGAAGATGCATAAGGGTCCTCCAGGACAGCAACTAAGGATCATAAAGCAGTGACCAGGCAGCAGATTTGAAATTAGCTAAAGGATGTCACCCTTTTCTTGCTTAGAGCCAAGGAAAAAAACCTCAGTATATTTTGCCACCTAGAGGTCAGCCTACCACGAAGTCACTCATTTTTGTATACAGCAGATGTTAGAGATGGGGGAAAAGTACTTCAAATAAGCTTAAACCATCTTTCTTGAGAGAAAAATTGACTTAACTTTAAAGGCAGTGTTAATTCCCAAGGACCCCAGTTAACTATAAGCCTTTCATGAATTTAAGCAAGGTATCACACAATTCTCTGCAGTTTCTGCATTTCTTCCACACACAAGTTTGAAGATGAACTGCAGAAGGAAGCATACCGATCTGTCTTCATAAAGAATATGTATGGACTAATTATTATTCTACTGCACCAGCATGAAATGCTTTTAGAGGGCATTATGATCCCCTTATTTTAGCCACCGATGGCAGAGGAAGCCAAGGAGACAGTGGGTTACCTGTCTTTAGGAAAAAAAACACAGCATGTGCTCATCCTCCGGCTGAAGACAACTGAACCTCACTATGGATGTGCCATTAGTTGGGTTGCTTCCTTTAGGACCTTAAAATTACGCAAGTTGAATTGAGGCCTATAAAAGGCATCCTCACACAGCTTTTAATGACCATACACAGCAGTGGTTTGAGGAGGTTCTGCATCTCCTCCATATTCCAGGTCCTTAAAATACTTCATCTCAGTTATGTGACCACCTCCACAGCCACCTCCTCCCCAGGGTCCTCTCCAGCTTTCTCCTTTCCTCTCTATCCCATCCATACCACAGCTATATCTGGCCTCAGTTACCAGCTGTAATTTTGGGGTTTTTTTCAGGTTTCTTTTCTTCCTCTTTTAGGACTGCATAACCCTTTGGGTCTGCCAGCTGTGGTGGGGGGTGAAGAAGTTAAAATACAGGAGCAGAAGTCAGTCATATTCCTTATTATTTATCACTAAAGGCCAAGTTCAGATTTAACCCTGAAAAACTTCCAAATTGCAAGTCTAATACCCTTTATTAAGTAGCACCCTGAAACAAGCATAGCCCTAGGTACAGCTCACTGGGAGGAAGGAGTCAGAACTGCCAGCTAATTACCCAGGCCGCCAGGAAAGCTGCTGCGAACTCTCAAAACATGTCTGAGGAGAAAAAACAACAAAAAGCGATCTGGTGGGATTGAGACTTTAGGGGAGTTGGGAAGGAATATGTTATTTCAGAAGGATTAAAAGGTCAAAGGACTCGATGTGGAGAAGTCATCCTAAATCTACCTGAAGCTGTTAGCATTGGATCATCTGAAAAACAAATACAAGGGCTAATTCTCTAGCCTGTTCAGGAGAGCACTGCATGTCAGAGATGATCCCCCTCCTCCCGCTGGGCACGTCCTGTTTCAGGGAGGAACTCTCCTGATGACTCTTCCTCCAGGTGTGACACCACCTCCTCCTTTGTCCTGGGTTTGCTCCCGCCTTAAATGTAACTACATGGAAACCTGTAGGGGCAAGGAGGAAGCCCAAGGGCAAATTCTTCCTCCCAGTACCAAATACAGGGCACTGTCATTCCTCTCAAGAGGAGGGTATAGCAAGAAATAAAATAGCAAGCCTCCCAAAACTGATCCCATCTTCACAAGGAGTCAGGAAGCTGTGCTATTCCAGTGTGAGGAGAACATATATGAATGCACTGTGATAGGTAGGAGTTGGGGTGTCTCAGCCATGTCAGGGCTGATTTGGATTTTGCATGGCTGTGCGTAATAAATAGTTTGCTTCAAAACAGAGAGTGTGTTCTGTTTCCTAGTTGCATAGTGGAAAAGAAGTCACAATGAAGAATACGTGCTGTGATCATCCCAAAGCTATGAACGTCCCTGGTGGATGTCCCTCACCTCAAAGACGTAAAGAGAAATACCAAGAACATCTTTCTCCACACGTAACAAACTCAGTGGATCTTTCAATTTCCAATCCCTAATATTGCCCTTCCTTATAGTCAAGGATAGGGAACAGCTCTGTACCATCTACAAGCAACCTTTGCTCCACAGGTATTTTCAAGAGTTCTTCTCGCCCCACTCAGCTTTTTCACACAGCCCTGGTTAGCAAAACAGGCCACAGAGCAGGAAGAAATAGGCACCCACTCCCACTGAGGATCCATGAGCCTACCCATTTGATATTTCTCTTCTAACACTTCAGTTTGAAGAGTACAAACTTGGTTACATCTCCTTACAGACAGAAGTTCTCTAGATGACAGGGCTTTTCAGCAGCCTCAAAGCAAAGAAACTGATGGTTTTCTTCAGGATGAGGGGCCTGACCCACAGCGGCTTTAAATGAAGGTGCCTCAGTCAGCTCTGGATGAAGTCTGCGGGGTCCAGATGAGCTGCAGAAGTGTCTGTTGCTGGGCGGGTGGGGGTGAAGGGGGATCCCTCTAGTTCTAGCTGTAGCTCCTTTGCCTAAAGCAAATATACTTCTCTAGCAATACTTGGGTGAAAAGGGCTCAGCAGGACTGTCTGCTTTGCTCCTTCTGCCACCCTGGGAAGGGCACGGTGGGTGATGTGAGTGCTGGCACCACTTCCTGGCTAAAACCCAGCCGGAGGCTGCTGCTCCCCAGCTCCTGGCACTAAACTTTAGAGCAAGGCACCACCTAGAGGCATGCGAGCTGCAGTAAGGCTGGAGGAGATAAGCACGCTCGGGAGCCCTTTTCGGCGACAATAACAATGTCGTACCATGCCTATCAGAAACTAAAAGCCTCAGCGTTCCCGTTTTCCTGTTCNGTTGATTAGTTTCAACAATAAATGCAAACTTGGAAGCCCTCCGAGAGAGCAAGCTGCGGTCACAGGGACTGGGAGGGGGAATTCAGCCAACAGCCAAAAGGGCCCGTTAGGACTCTTTAATTGGGGTATCTCCATAATCCAGGCAAGATGTGCTCAGTTTGCTAGTAACTTGTTTTAAACTTTTTCTTGTGAAAGTCCCAGCCTCAATTTTTAGCTATTAAACAAATACAGATTTTTGCAATTGCATGTTGTAATCACCCACAACATCACAGCTTTTTAGTTGTAAGTAGCTGAGCAGCCTCTCCGGGCCAGAACAGACTGACATCACAGCATTGCTTTTCTCCTCATGCAAGTAATTTCCTTTGGGACCTTGATGGTGAGCTGAGGTACCAATTCCCTGCTCTGAACCCTCTGAGCTCCTCTCCTTGCATTCAAAGCCACTCTCCAGAGTCCGGTGAACAAGCTCCTTCAGAAAACAGATCCATATGCTTTAACTTTTCTACCTCCTTCTCATTTTCTTCTTTCCAGATTAGTCTTTTCCTTTCTGCAACCTCTTTTTCCACTATAAACCTGTTTCTGGGCTCTCCCAAATGAGAACTTAAAAAATAATTGCTAGGTCTATGACAGCAGAGTTGGTTTTGTTTGTTTTATGCCGTAAGGCATGTGTCATGAAGTTTATTGCATCACTGAAGACTGTTATTATGATGAAGTTGCTCTCCATAATAGTAACTGTATGACAACAGGAGACTAGTCAGGAATCCATCTTTGCCTACCAGTTGGTATTTTCCTATACTTTGTCTTCCTCTCCAGGGAGAAACTTTCAAAGAAATGCCAAAGGCCACTTTTAAGATTGAGAATAGCAGCCTGCGTAGTATTTCTAATATCCCCAGACATGTGGAGAACATCACTAAATCCTTGTGTAGAGAGAACCACACCTCTGACAGAGCTGAATGGGAAAAAAAAATTCCCTGAAGCCCCTTGGACTAAGACTAAACCGCCTCAAAAAAAGATAAATGCCCTCTGTTGAATGAAGCTCCTGAGCTTTGGATTTTATATGCCATGGGCACATTCCACAAGAGGCAGGTGACCAGAGCAGGGTGACTGTATGCACCTGAGCCCAGAAACATCAATTTCCTTTCTTAATATTCGCAAGGATGCAATAACTCTGGAGATCTTGGAAATATTTCTGTCACCTGCGCTCTGCCATGTAGTGGCCCCCTACAGAAGAAGACATATCCATTCTCCAAGCACTTGAGCATGTGCTTAAATATATTTTTTAAGCAAGTGGAACTGGTCCCACAGTTACCACCACTGAGCACAGGTTATATGCTCAAACGAGCCCAGTAGCAGGGATCCCACAATTTCGGCAGTTGCGTGGATCTTCTGTTGGAACTGTCTCTCTTGAATGCCCCCCCAAAATTCGTATTTCTTCTTTGTGCCCTGCTTTAGGCGTGACTCCCTCAGATTTTCAATTTTCATGCCTCTTTCATGGTTTGTGCTGCTCCAGGACTAAGCTAAATGTCAATGTTACAATGCATAGAGGATGCTGCACTTTGTAGCTCCTTTGTCGCCTAGCCATATTTCTCAAGCATTGGGACAATATGACTGCTCCAGGTCTCAAGGCTCTCAAATCACCTTTGAGAAAACCATGCCTTTGGCGATAAGACCATAAAAGAAAGGGGAAAAAAACCCAACCCAACCAACAGCAAAAAACCCAACAGCTTAGATTGCATGCAACTAATCAGCACCTTCTTTTGCTACAGTGTACTTTGCTACAAGGAAAGGGACAGCGGGTTCCCAATCTCAAAGCTGCAGTTCACCGTAACTGTTCTGCAGGAGGAGGACAGGAGAGGGAGAGTTGGCTCCCAGGGCTCTGCTCACTGCCCTGCGCCGCTCTCCTCTTTGGGGAGGCCTCACACTGCAGCCCTTCAGAGTAAGGGGTTTCTCTGCTCTCCCAGCAGCAGCTTTGGAAATGGGCAATGCTGGCCCCGGTTGCTTATTTCCCAGACTTTCTCGTAGCACAGGGTTAGTAGCCAGCCAATTTACTCCAACAGAGTTTCCACCAGTTTATTTTCTGTAGATCCCATGTCCCTACAGTGGCACGCCCACAGCAAGCAAGCTCTCAGCTGAACATGATTATTTCCAGTAAAAACATCTCTTTCCTACCAGTGTTGGAAATCCACCTTCTCGCTGTAGAGAATATCCTAGACAACCCCAAACAAACTGCAAGGAAAACAGGATGCTATTTTCATTCAAGTATCATAACTGGTATTTATGGGGAGAGAAGTGACAGATGGAAAAACTGTGAATAGTAACTGCAGCAAAAGGTAGTGGCCTTTGGTGCCCTGCCTCCCCCTTTTCTTATAACAAGGGCGGTGGAAGAAAATGAAACAGGCATCTTCTAATTAACAGACAGTGTAATTTCTCTAGAAAAAGGAAGTGGGGATTTCTGGTTTGCCTAATCCCAAAGCGGTTTCCTGTGAAGATAAGTGGTCTGTGAGAGGGTCACTTTGCCTGGATGCTTTTGACTTCCACTTTGCTGGGGAGGCAAGCAAGCTGCAAACAAACAGACAAAGCTTTGAGCAAGTATCAGCAAAGGAAGCAAGGCATTTTACTTCTTTTTTTCCATTATGCAAAATGAAACATTTTCAAATTTAGTGCCAGCTCTTCTTCTGGGAAAAGTTACAGTTCTGGTCACAAGTGGCTGGAGAAAGTTAAAAAATTTGGTGTCAGGAGAAAAGCCTGTTGAAAAACGAGGCCTTTGAATCATGCTTCTTGTGACTGGCTTTGACTTTCTCTTAACTAAGTTTTGTTGTTCTAGAGAAAAGTGTGACTTTAAAGCCATTTTTAAAAATAGGAACAAAACTATATGGATAACTCACTGCTGAAATGTTCTGAAAACAAAGTACTAAACTTTGTTTCAGTAAGGTTTGAAGCCTTCTTACTATTATGCCCTCCTAAACTAAAATTAAATGCGTTTATGCTCGGTTTCAGGCGGTGCAAAACTAGCTTAGCTTTTCAGAAAGTCTTTTCACTGAAAAAAAATATATTTGCAAGAATTTGAGGAAAGCCGGTCTGCTCTGTCAGCTGATGGCTAGAACTCTACTATGTGATACATGCAGTTCCTATTTGCTCAAGATTCATCCTAAAGCCAGAGTAAAAAACAGCTGTTCCTGGCTGTGCCTGCTGAAATTGAAACCAATACTGCAGTTTTTCAGCATAATCTTGTAAGGAAAGGTGGAATATGTTTACCTTTAAATAAAAAGATGAAGTCATTAAAATGATGAAGTAATGATAAATGCTGGGAAAATGACACTAGGATGTAATTCTTAAGAAAATAGCTCCTCACTCACAGTTACACCAATAGTAGCAGGATAACTACATTTCAGAGTCAGATAATCTGAACAGGATTAGTTAAAGGATGAATGGTTTCCTGCATGTACAGTACTGGTAGTAAAGGTGGAAAAAGTCTTCATCATCCATGAGCTATTTTTGTCAAGGCACAGCCCTGCATTTGCTCTGTGCTATGCTATCAAAGGTCCCATGTGATGATACCTTTCCCACTAAGGCTTCTGCCACTTCACCTGAAGGCCTACAACTCTAATGCTGAACGCATACAGGGAAGCGAGGAATCTGTGTTGGGGCTTTTTTGTTTGTTTGTTTTGGTTTTGTTTGTTTGGGGGTTTTGGTTTGGTTTGGTTTGGTTTGTTTTTTTCCCTAGCAAGTAAATCTGCTTGGAATAGCAAGAACAGAAAGGTCTGGCTGCCCTGTCCCTGCCAGAGGCTTCTTACCATCTTGTATTTTCCAGGCGTGTTTTTGTAACTGAAGGATATAAGGTGATCATAGCTCAGTGCTGGAGCATGGGTGATTCTCAAGCTGCTGTTCCTCTTTCCCTGGCCCTGGTAAGTAACTTAATCTCCTTATTAGTGTCACCAGTGAGTAAATGCCATAACAATCTCTGGGTCTATGTGGTCCATATTTTACCTCAGACACAGAGTAGATACTTTAAGGCATGTGTCACTTGAAAAATAAGAGGATGTCTCTCTTACTGTTTGCTGAAAAATAAGGAGAGTTTCTGAATTTTATTTCATTTTTGCTTCTTCTAATTTCTACAGCTTCCATCCTCTGACAGCTTTTGTGTAACTTGTTCAAGCTCAGACTGGGTGCAAGAAACAGCTGGAGCATGTTTAATGCAATGTTTCTCAGAAAGCTGCCTTCTCCTGGGAGAAACAAGGGCAGATAATGACTAGGAACTTCAGCTGGAGAGAGGCTGTCAGCATTTCTTTTACAGGCAGAATATGCTCTGATCAAAAAAACCAAAACCCCAAAAGACAGACACAAGCTGCTGCCCAAAGAGGCAATTGGTAGATCTTCAGTACTACGAGCACTGGTTTATACGAGGCTACTTTCCTATCCACCTTTCAGGCAGTGATGCACGGAAGCGTAGTGCCAATGGATTTGGGACCAAAGCAAGTACCTGGAACAAGTAACCAAAGAAAAGCAAACCCATGCCTATAGCTCAGGCCATACCCAAACCCATGCTGTTTTCTGGCACATACTCATTTATCTCATAAAGAAAACAGTGGAACCAGTAAGCCCACTCATCTACCCCAGGCTCAAAACGGAGGTGGCAAAACAGTCACAGAGGGGGGCTATATGTGGTAGCGAAAGGGCTGCACCGTAAAGAAAGTTCAACACTATTCTCAGAACAATGGGTTTGTTAATTATCTTCATTTCAGCAAGGCTTTTATGCACTCAGGAAAGGGTAGAGACAGGTAGGTCTCAGAAATCTACTAGCTTGAGTCTTTGGAGACAGATGCATTCAAAGGCGGAGCAAGCCACGTGACATGTGAAAAAAACAGGCATGAAAAGTCAATTCAATTCATTAATTCAAAGAAGCATCTCTGAGCGAGCTACATGAAATTAAGATCTTGCAAGTACCTTTTATGAGAAAAGCAACATCAAGTACAAGAGATGGACAAATTGAAACAGCTAAAAAGTCAGTTTTGGTAAGCAAAATGGTATATTGGAGAGGGCTGATAGTGTAGTGGGCAGGATACAAGATGCAGGTTTGAGGAACTCAGCTCATTTCTCCACTCCCCTGGTAATTTCTCATGACGACTACAGGAAAGTGCCGTTTATTGATGAACACGAAACTCTGGAACATGCTGTCAATAGGAGCAAGATGATCAGCCAGAGAGCTGTGCACTGATCGCTCTAAGTGATTTGCTTCAGAAGATTTTTTAATTGAATGCTTTGGGTTTGACTTCCTCGCAGGCCAGACTTGCCAAGAAACAAGTAAACAAACCTGATAAAGCACATTTTCCACTAACTGTTATTTGCAAATAAGTATTCTGTCATATGCTGCTGTATTTGTAGAAGAAGTTATATACAGAACCAGATACAGTTTTCTACAAGTGACAGTTTCTATGCTGTATTTTGCTTTTCTTCACTAAATCCTTCTGTTGCAGTCTTTGCACTAATCTCTTGTATTTATTGATGATAATCCTTCTTATAGTTAAACTCTTGCTCGTGTAACCCATTCTCAAGAGGCTGATTATTGGCACATGTAACCTTTTACCATCTTTTCTAAAAGATGCAGTTCATACT
Organism: Nycticryphes semicollaris; assembly: GCA_013400055.1. Classification (NCBI taxonomy): domain Eukaryota; kingdom Metazoa; phylum Chordata; class Aves; order Charadriiformes; family Rostratulidae; genus Nycticryphes; species Nycticryphes semicollaris. The sequence goes on from VXBJ01005020.1 coordinate 149,861, forward strand.
GCTTGCGTTTCAAACTTGACTGATGGAATAGAGCTGAAAACCATGCAGAAATACCTTTTTTTTCTTTTCCAAACTACCTTAGAGTCCAAGCATAGCTATGAGAATACATCCCAGTCCCACGGGATCAGACTATCCAGCCCAGCATTTTGTGTCTGACGTGGCTAACAGTGGATGTGTCTGCAAGAGCACAGGGATAAGACATAGGTAGGGTTCCTTCCCCAGAATATTTCCCCAGGCTATGGCAATTTGAGATTTTCTGGCCCAGAAGCGAGCTCTTTGCCTGATAGCTTCCACTAGTATTACCAGTGAAATGAGAAAAATCTCAGGTGAATTAAAAAATTAAATCTACCACAGCAGAAATGGTTTATAATGAGAAAGGGAAAAATGAGAAATGGGAAGTGGACACCCTGTCTCCCACGACATCCAGAGACCAGTGGTAAAAGCAGAAGGGGAAACTGCTGTTAACTGTCACCTAAAAATTACATGGATTCTTTATCCCCAGATTATTTAAACCTCTTCCCTTTTCCCACCTGTTGTTTCCCCTCATCTAAAAATTGGCCTGGCTTCCAGTGAAACATTTCCCTGACACTTCCAGTTCTTTGTTGTGGAAAGTACAAGCAGGAGGAAGGTTTCACAACGGTACCTCTGAAACGTGAATCTTTGCAAATTGTCCTTCTTGTGTTTCTGGTAACAGCAATTTTAGCCCTGGGAGAAACTGTGACCTTTGCTCAGCGAAGCTGATTTTCTCCTCTGTTTGAGCTCTAAGCTGCTTTTGATTTTTGGATTTTAAATGGTATCTAGTCATCGCCACCTGGTGCCAAGACATGCATGGTCTGGAAGAACTTTATTTTCTCATCTGATGACGGCTCTCCTGTGCCAAGCATCATATAGCTGCCACTTTCCTCCCCAGTTTAAACAGAGCTTTGTACGCAGCGTGAATTCCCACAGGAAAATGACTATCAATGGAACTGAGGTGGGAAGAGGATCCATCCACATACTACAAACAGGGGGGCCTGAGGTTGCTGGATTAGCAGCTGACCCTCCTCCTCTCCTCAGCACTTTAAAAGGTCACAAGCACAGTTTGAGAGAGGCACCTGTGTCCTTTCATGAACTTCACTGACTGGAGATGGGGAGAAATGAAGAAAGTTTGCTCTCCAGAAATCATGCTCCTGCCCAGTGACCCTGACATCAAAAGTAAAGGGAACTAGATACATCGTAGGCTGGGTAGTAACAGATGAGCAAAAGGTCACTTCCGAGAACCATAAATTCATTAGCTCTTTAATTTGCATATTACGTAAGCAGGAGCGGGAATCTACACCCTCCTCTTGTGTAAGAAGGGAGACCCTAAGAGGAAAGTGAGGTGGCAAGAGGGGCAGCGAGTGAGGTAAAGGGAAAAGTTATGCAACTGTCATTTAATAGAGAATTGTGTTTCAAATCTGCAGAAAACAGCATGTTGCTCCCCTTGTTCCCTGGACAGAAAGGCACAGTTTTACAATCTCCTTTTATTGTTTTGCTGATAAGCAGGCATTTCACATTTCTGACACTATACAAAATGTCCTTTAGAAAAGTCAGTCAGTGCCATGGCCTTTTCCAGCCAGAACATTAAAACCAGAGCCTGGCTGGCCAGCTAAGTTTTCACCCCATAACAGTGTGTCTCAGCTGTGGCTGGCCAAGGTAGCCCAGCTAGAAAGGGGGAAAACCTGCTGCAGGAGCAGTCAGCTTCAACTCCTGCTGCCACCCTCACCCAAAGGGGTGGCAGTGCAAACACAGCGCAAACTCCCCAGCCCTTGGGGCAAGCTGGCTCAGCGGGCACCAGGACGACCTGTTGAGTATGTGACTTTGTATTTCCATTCTGCAAACACTGAGTGCTGGCCAAGGTTTAGTCCTGTTCTGCTTATGTTGTAAGGCCCCTACTGTGACCTACACTGTCACAAGCTCCTACTATGAACAGCTATAGAGTGAGCAACTCTTCTTTCTTTGGCAGAACTCCCAAAGGGTATTTCTCTGTGGCTGCCCGGTGCCTGCCAGTGTCCAAAGAAGGATCAGGGGGTTACCCCTTCCTGGAGAAACCCACCTCCTGGCCCAATAACCCTTGCAGCATGAAATGACCTGCCTGGGTCACTGGCAACTGAACATAAATTTGTCTTTGCAGTACGGGAACAGCAACGGGAATAGCTTGATTCTGGTTAGTCTCAACACTTGAAACTAGAACTATAAGAAATCGCTGAATCAGAGGATATGGATCTCTGACAACAATAATATTTATGAATCCTTCCCCAAAATTGCTGAAGATGTTTTCCTTTTAAAAAATAAAAATAAAAATAGCACCTTCAGAGGTCCTTGTGATATGCTTGTGCTTTGTTACTCATAGGAAACATGCATGCCATTTTTGCCAGCTAGCAAAATACTTTCTAACAAGGCATTTTGACAAAGCTGAAAATATCTTACACCGATGTGAGTCATTTTGGCATCAAGTACACAACTTAGAAAAAGGAATATCAGGAAAAAATCTTTTTTAAGTTAAGTGCTGGCATGAAATACAGTCTTTAAGTGACAGGCCTGGAAAGGCTATGCATATTTGTGTTCTATACAGAAATGATAACCATCTTTCAACCCACACGCTGCTTTATGGTTTTCTTTCCCTTTTTTTTTAAAAAAAAACAACCAACACCAAGAAGCCAAAAAAAAAAAAAATCACCCAATTTCTTTCCCAGCTTTTGGATACTGATGAAGTTTATTACTACAGTTACTTTTTATATGTGGCTAGGTGACCTCTGCTGGTAGATTCTTATCATAACTGCAGTAATTCACACACAGGTACAGATACATTGGTATTCTGTTAAGCGCTGCCCTACATACACAAGACGACCTAATACACAAGATATAATCCCTGCTCTGAAAAATGAACTCCCATGCTGGAAAGGTGTAACAAAATAAAAAAAAAATCTTATAACCCAGCTTTCTCCACCCACAGAAGATTTATAGGGCAGTTTTTAGAGGACCTTTGATAACAAGGTATGACCATTTTAGGACAGGGCTACTAGTGTTTATTCAGCACAAGGGTCTACACGTTCGCTATTACTTGGAAAGCCCCTAAATTTCATCCTAACTAGAAGCAGGGAGGTTACACTGAGGAAAGGATTAGTCTTCACTTGCATTCCTTTCTTGTACTCTTTCTTACACCATCTGCTAACAGCCATTGTGGGAGAAAGGATACCAGCTAAATGGAGCTTTATTCTGACTCAGCACGGTTGTAGACAGTCTGTCCACTGATACAGTGGCACAGTATAATTTGATACTTCAAAAAAACGGCCATTCACCTGAGAGATCACAATGCAACTTGCAGTTAACAGCCTTGGTCTTTGTGATATCCAAGGTCATTTCTATTATTACAGCACAGTGCACGGAAATACCACAAATACCAAGAGAGCCTTATCTATTTATCATAGGTGAAATTGGCACGCTTCGCAGCACGACGGCTCCACGGCAGATCACAGGCATTCAAGTTCATTTGAGTTTATATTCGGAGGCTGCCTTTCTCAGCTAGGAGCTCAGCAGACTTCGTGCATGTAGGTATTTATGATGTCATCGCAGTGGCTATCTCTCAAGTGTCCAGTTTCCAGGCTGACAGCTACTGCATCTCGGCACAAGGCAGCAAATATAAACATGCCAGGAAAAAAACTCCCCCTGACCCTGCCAGAGGTACCCACAGGAGCCCAAAGGCAAAGGCTTAGGCACAGGTCTTCCCTTCTCCCGACCGTACATCCCCAGCTTTACACACCTGCTGCTCTTCGCACGGCCTGGACACACACACATGCAGTGTGGCACGACGCCCTGCCTCGAAACGAAGGAGAAAGGGGATTATGCCCACACACCTCACCGCTGCTGCCAAACACAACCCTTTGAGACCCCTTCAGAGCCCAGCCCCTCGAGCCTGCGGAGAGAGGGCGGGGATCGGGCCCACCAGGCCGCGCTCAGCCCCACCGCCCCCCGGCCACCCCTTCAGGCGCTGTCTGTGCGGCCCCGGCCGGCTGCCTCGGCGGCTGGCGAAGGCCCGGAGGGGACGCTCGCCGGGTCCTTCCCCTGGGGCAGCGGCGGGAGCAGCAGGCCAAGCCCGGACCCCCCGCTCCAACGGTCGCAGCCATGCCTGCGGGGCGGCTAGCAACACCTCCACCGCGAGCAGCACCACGCCTGCCGCCACCGCCCGTCCCGTCCCGTCCCGCTCTTAATAATAACAGCAACGCCGACGCTGACAATAATCGCCATAATTGCTGTTGTTAGAGCGAGGCNCGATTTCCTTTCCAGCCCGGCCTTATCTCGGCCCGCACGTTGCCGCGCCGGTGACTAATAGCAGAATAACATTGTCTCGGGATAAAATAGCGCCGGGGCTGTTTACCCGCTCCATGGGGGTTCGCTATAAAAGGCCGCCGGGGACCGCCGCGCCAGCCAGACGCGCCGGGGCGCACCGAGCCGCAGCTTGCCCCCGCAGGGAACTGGACACGGCTCTCCGTCCTGACGCTGAGAGAGACTTTCCCTCTTTTTTTCTCTTTTATTAATTTTTCCCTTCTTTTTTCTTTTTANCCGTCCGCTCTCCGCTGCCTGCTATGGATTATTCCCAGATGATCGTCTCGCTGCTCTTCGTCTTCTGCCCGGGGCTGCTGCCGGCAGGTAGGTGCCGGTGCCCAGCCGCTCGCCGCCGCCTGGGTCCGGGGGAAGCTGCCGGCTGGCAGCCGGGCTCCGCGCCGCCGGGCATCCCCGGAGGGAGGGCTGTCCGGAGGGATGCGGCGGGAGATAGGCGGAGTGCGTGGTTTCCGCGGGTGCTGAGCTCTGCCCGCTCCTTCCCGCAGCCCCCGGAGCCGAGGTGGGAGCCGCGCCGTCCCCTCACGCCGCCGCCGCTGCCGGGCACCGTCGCGCCCGGCGCTGCTCCTGCTCCTCGCTGATGGATGAGGAGTGCGTCTACTTCTGCCACCTCGACATCATCTGGATCAACACCCCCGAGTGAGTGAGGGGACCGTGAAAGGGGGGGCTTCGGCAGTCGCCGAGTACAGGGTTCTGCTCTGCTTGGAAAAAGGGGGGAGGAGGGAAAAAATGAATAAACACAATCCCACCTGCAGAAATGTGAAGGGGAGGAAGGAACAGTTATTTGCACGGTGCTTGCTATTGCTTTCCCCCGTTCCTGCTTTTCTGCCGAGTTTAGCAGTGAGACTGTTGACTGGGAGAGAAAGCGAGCAGAATTTAACCACCGAGATGGAGCAGATAGCTCCTAATAGCCCAAACACACCTGCATTCCTAGAATCTGGGCAGAATATTTCCTTTGGGTGCTGCTCAGCAATAGGCTGCAGGATACTTTTCTCTATGAATCAGAAGCAGACAAAATGCCAAAAGTATGATTTTGCCAGCCTGAATTTGTCTGACTGTTTTTTGTTTTCTGACAAGTTAGGAGCCTTCAAGGCTTACTTTAACACAGAGTGACTCCTTGCCACCTCTTGCCACTCTTTGCTGCAAATTAATGCATCCCACCTGTTAATATGGTTATGTGTAGGGTCCATTTCTATGCTGTGTTCACAAAGAAGTAGTGAGCCAGAGCCTAACCTAGCACTGCGAACACCAACTCTGGTGATTTGTTCTGTTGCTGGGGTTCTTCTGGGCGCAGAGGTTCTGTTCCTCACTTTTATTGCTTCTTTCGGTCTTGGCAGTTACCAAAGTTCAAAGAGATGAGGTTTTACTGCTTTCTATTGCACGGAGTGGCATAGCAGCCTTATGAAATCACAACTGGAAGGTCATTAGCCTTGTCAGTTGCCATGCTAATAAATATGTTGGAGGATCATCAGAAACATTTGCATGGAAACTATGATCAATAAGGCATTCCCATTCCCACAACCTTTACTCATGCAATCAATCCCATTGATAAGATTACCCAAAATACCCTGCTGTTTTGAAGCCACAAAATTATTTGAGTGACTTTCATGTTGTCTCTTTGATCATAGGAAGACTGTTCCATATGGTCTCGGAGGCCCTTCTCGATCCAGAAGATCACTGAAGGACATGGTGCCAGAGATGCTCACTGAACCTAGCAGCAGATGCCAATGTGCCAACCAGAAGGACAAGAAATGTCTGAACTTCTGCCAGACAGGAAAAGATCTCTGGTGTGTCTCTTGTAGCTACTCTTTAAAAAGCAGTGCATGTAAGAGGGATGGATTGTGGTAGACTTACTCATTTTGGCACTTGCTGAGCGAATTGTTTCCCCAAAGCCTTGCCTCCTACCGGAGTGCTCACACCACTATGATACATACTATGGCTTGGCCCAGAAAAATTGCATATTACATGCCTTGAGAAGTGGTTATGAGTTGCCTCACCTTGTGGACTGCAGATGCATTTGTTTTTTTAACATCGGTGCCTTTTCACTTTTAACAGGGCTCAATCCACAGTGGAGAAAACCACGCGTCACCGCAACAAAGCTGGCAACTGCATCGGGCCCAAATGCATGAACCGACAGTTTGTGGACAGCAAGAAAATGAAGCGGTGAGTTTCTTCTCATCCTGTTGTAGTTCCTTGGAGCAGCAATAGAGAGCACAGTTCACCTGCCTTCGGGTCAGCCTGGGCTTAGCTGGTGATTTCAGTTTGAGCATTCCTTACTGGGGAATCAGTGAGGATGTCTGGAGGGCTTTTCTTCATGCCATGGGTTTTTAGCACACGGGTGCTGAGCTCTGCCTAGCATCCTCTGTTTGCTCAGAGAAAGGAGGCTTAGTTGTAGGCCTCAAGATAGGCCAAACTTCAGAAATCATGAAATGCTGACAGAAATAAATGGATCCTGTCATTTTAGTGTGTTCATACACTATCTTAACTACTTAAAAATATCATATCCCACCTATTCTAATATGAAATTGAATCAGAAGGCCTTTCCTTAGATGCTTTACTCCATTTTACTGCAAGGGAAAAAAATTATTATTGATCATCCAGATTTTGAATATATTGCTTCTTCTGGCTGGTGTGGCTGGCTTTTTTGCTTTTTAGAATGCAGGAGGCAGATTTCTACCTGTCTTATCTCTTCCATTGCCTGATAAAGCTGTGTAAAATGAGTACAGGATGTTAGTGATGGAAATGACTGCTAAAAGGTTGAGAAAAGGGAAAATGAAGACTAAATTAATATTTCAGTCCAATTTTAGTGTTTGAGATTAGGAGTAAATTTCAGGACTGCCTTTTGAGGCCTGTGAATAGTAAGTTGGGGTGCAGAAGGCAGCAATAGCACTCCACAGCACAGTTCAGAGACGTGCTGGACTTGGTGCAGCTAGAAACCTGGCAGAGGTGAGGTCAGCTTTGAAGCTGAGTGTTAGTACAGCTACATCAGGTCCAGCATTCAGTGTTCGTCCATATGCCCATACAAAAGTATGGTCCACAGAAGTTTGCCCATACAAAAGGCTACTCTTTAGTGCTACTTTCAAAAGCAGAACGGGATTTACAGGAGCAGGCAACCTGATGATTCTGAGTGAGATTTAAACCCTGTAAGTCTTAAATCATTTGAGCAAATGGGCTTGCTTGCTTGCTTACTTGAAAAAAGCACCCATTCATTGGAACCAGGATCAGGTTAACCTAAAAGAAACAAAACAGCCAAAAAGAGTAACTCTGAAGACCTCTTGGGTACATGCTGTTTAAGGAAGTCTAGTGCACCTATATTTGAGTGAATATTTTAACTTACTTTAATATTTACATTTAAATTCTGGATCCAATATTTCAAGTGGCTTCAGTTAATAATAATTCTGACAGCAATCAGCAGTTACTGAGAATCCTATGGCAGAAATCTAGACTGAGGATTATTTAATCAAAACCTGAATGTCTGCACACTGGAGATGCGTCTTCATTATTGTAACAATAAATGTGTATTTCTTATTTTTTGCAGGCTGGAAGCCATTGGTAACAGCATCAAAGCTTCCTTCAGTATTGCAAAGCTGAAGGCTGAGCTCCAGAAAGGGTGGAAGCTGAAGCATAACAGGGCGAACAAAAGACAAAGCATCTGGGAAAGCCTGAAAGCATCCTAGTGGGAAGATCACCCCAATCTTTCTCCGTCACACTTGCTGACAAAGCATCACCAAAACTCTCCCTTGACTTCTAACATTCCACAACAGCGAAGGGCCTCTCTGTCCATGTATTTGCGCAGCTGAGCAAAAGTCCAGGGAATTCCCATATTTGGAGGTATAAAAGCAAAGGATTTCATCATTTTGGAATTCAGATGGATGGGTAGAGGGGGTGAAGGGGAATCCGCAGTAACACACGTGAAAAGCCATCTTTCTGAAGAAATATTTGTCTATTTCTTCTGGACTATTACCCATCAATTGAGCAGCCTTCAGGGTCTACATCAAAAGCATCTTGCAAGGAAGACCTCACAGATATGCTTAGAAAAGACAGAAAGCAAGATCTGAATGGACAGACTTCAAAACGAAAAACTCTACCTTATGGTTAAGAAGCAAAAATGAAAGCCACAGTGCTACTTTAATCAGGACTTACTGAATATATATGTCTACCTCGCGTACTGTTTGTTGCACTCCTGCTAGAGTATTTTTACACCTTTTTAGTGCCTTTACTAATCAGCTGCAACCCTTTGCCTTTTTTCAGAAGTCTAGTTTACTTGTACAACCAGAGTTATCTGAACATGGGTTAGACACTGTGGTTGTTTGCATAGTCAAAGTCCTTTGATTTTGGATGCCAAAGGACATTTTAACATAAAATAAAAGTTAGAGGACACTACTAAGTTTCCCATAACAAGGATATTTGGCCAACTGAAGTTCTAATAATAGAGGTTGTTGTGTCTTACATGCCACTAAAAATGCACTGAAGTGGGGATGTACCAGAGGCTGTTGTGGGATTTATTCAGTGCCTCGTTTGGAAGAAACATGTCGAGACAAAGGGTTGTTTTGAATTATGTAAAAAGGCTAATATTGGGTGAATGTTTATAGCAGTGAATTTGTTCACATTGTTGAATTTGCTGTCAGGTTGACTCTTACATGCTTTTTTTTGTTTGTTTTGTATTTATATTCACACAAGTTCTTCATTATATTTACCATGTTGAATACACATTGAAGTAGGCCATATTGGTCTATGCATGTTTTATGTATTTCTGTATGAAATTGGGAAATGCTTTATGCCTATCAAGGTAAATATCTTCAGAAATAAATATTTTTAATTACTGTATTGGCTTGTTTTTCATATGCCCTGCTTTTCCATTGGTTGTGGCTCCATGGTCATGGAAGTAGATTGCCCCACGTACAAAGCTGACCTAGATGAAGTGTGTGCACGATTACCTTTCTGTCACATTAGCCAAGTCACAACACGCAAAGGTTATGCCAGACGTGAGACAACAAATAATGCTTGTTGTATCTTCAAGCTTGCTCATCAGAACTTCACAGTGAAATCTGAACTGGCCAAATGAATTTATTCTAGAGCACCAATTTCATGTGGCTGATGTCTTTTTCATCCAATTGTACAAATTCTGATGTTGGATTTATTGTGCCATTAAAATGTGGCAAATAAGGGGTTGGATATAGATGAACTAGAGGACAAAATGCACACACCAGATGCTATATTGGACTAGGCTGTATTGTGTTACTTATTACCACGCTATCCCAAAGAGTCTCAGTCCAGGACAGTTAAAGATGGAGACCTCAGTGGAGTCTGGCCTAAGCCCAGGAAAGCCAGAGCAGTAGTCAAACTTCTCACATCTCCAAATGTTGGGCCTAACGTGATTATAGCTACAAAGATGCTTAAAGCAAATGAATAGATTTAATCGTCTCTGGCCCTATAGGAGGAAAAGGAAAAAAAACCCAAAACCCGCAAGAGTTAGTCCATGGATAAAACTGAGTGTTTGGTTTGCGTTTTTAAAAAAGCACCAAACTTTTACAAACAGATACAATACAAGGTGCGTGTCACTTGCAAACACTGTGAGCAATCACCATTAAAAATTTCTGAAATTGTTCTGAATTTCTTGGCAGTACTCATTCATTTGCAGCATTCTTCACACCCAAACACCAAAAGGCTGAATAAAGCCCACATCGTGTTTCCTTCACGCTGTTCTGCTACATTTTGAGGCAGTAATTTCGTGGAGAGGTGGCACTGCTGGTGGCCAGGGTCTGACAGGAGGGTGTGGCCCAGGGAGTGGGAAGGAATCAGAAGACCCTGCAGGGCAAGATGGGGACACTGGAACCACCCTTTGATCCCTGCTTTGCTGGTGATAGCTGCCTGGGATGCGCATGGACCAGTGACTTCTGTCTGGTGTGAAAAGACCTCACTAATACTGCCTTTGGCAGGGAAAATAAACAAGCAAGTAGTCGAGGTGCTGTCTCTCATCCATCTAGTGGGGCTGGTGTGGGGTGCCTCTGCCAGGGAAGGGGCCGTGTATCATCATCCCCATCCCAGTTGCTCCTGCTTTCTTTCCAAAGAGAGACCAGGAGGAGAGGAGTGATGCCAGAAGCCAAGGAGCACCACAGCAGCACCTTTGATGTTATTGAGCCTGGCTCTCTGGATTTTCTAGGTGGCTGTGGGTAGGCTAGGTTTATAGGACTTAACTCTGCTCTGGATTCAAAAGTGGGCTTTCATCCTCCTTTTCTTCCCCCTAAACTGATCCTGCTGCTGGATAATGCTGCAGCTTTGCAAAGTGAAGGGCACCCGCTGTCTCTCGGGGAAGGCACGGTCCCTGGACCTGTGCAAGGTAAAGAGCCTCGCAGAGCTCTGTGCCGGAGTGGCAGCGCAAAGAGCATGAGGAAGGCTAGATGCGCCAATGTCAGGGTCTTGTGGGCTTTGGAAAGAGTGGCCAAAGCCATTTTGTGTTGCCCAGCCTGCCCCAGGGGCCCATTAGCATGTGCTGGGGGCATGTGCCTCTGGCTCTGACCCCACATTATTTACCTTCTGGCACAGGAGCATAAACTGCAGCTTACCCTGGGTTGCTTTAATAAGCTGGACCAAAACCCAGAATTTAACAGTCTGTTTATCTCACTCAATAAGCAAAGGGGAATATGAAGCATTTTATCTTAAGGCTGGCTCACATATAAAGTATCGGGGTCCACCCCAGAGGTTTGCTCCTCCTCAAAGCAAGCTCCATAGCAGAAAAGATTCAATAACTCAGGCCAGAACCTCCAGTGAAAAAAGAGAGGCATGGTATGTGCTGGGATTTATGGCACTGAACACAGAGCAGTGTAAAAGTACATTCTTACTTATAATAAACGACCTGAGTGAAAAAATATTCTACCTAAAGCCAATGGAAACGTTGTGCTGACTGCAGAGGCAAGGCTGCAGAGTTAGGGCTCTCGTTCTTCTAACTAGAACTAATCGCACTTCTTCTCTTGAAAAGTAAACATTTTATGCCTATGATATATCTCCTTTTTAAGTGAGACATTCTTCTAATCTAGGATAAAATACGAGAAGGATGAAGGGAAGCATATAGAGAAGAGGGCTACCACTTTCCAGTGTGGCCATACTCTAATGGTCCCAAAATACACCTGACGTAGGGCTGAAATTCCAGCTGGGATCAAAAGCAAGGAAAGGCCCCATTCCTGAGCTGTTACCTAATTGTATCCCCCTTCTCTGGTTTTTCCTGGGTTCAATATGGCTTTTTCTGAACTTGCAAAAAGTTTCACAGGAAAAGACAACTATTTGTTTCCAAAATTAAATTTGCTGTACTTGTTTTTATACAACACTGTGTGTAATTCTTTCTTGCTCAGCTGCTTTATTTTTATTTTCTCTGGATAAAGGCTGTTTTGACTATATATCAAAACAAGGTATACAATAAAACAAAGCTTCAACATGTGAGTCAGGCTTTAAGTCAGGAAAATACTACAATGCCACTGAAATTCTTTCCATCTTATCTACATATTTCTGACCTAATTTTTCCAGAAATGGCAACTCTAATCTGTACCACGTTATCGTGAACTGCCCCAAAATAATTCACGCAGGATGTCCTAGTGTTGCCTATAGAAGTTACCAAATACCAGCCTCTTTGTTCATGTTTCCTTACATTAGGATAAATTTAGCCACCACAACACACTTCTATATTTACAAACACAGAATGAGCTGGATAAACCGCCGCTTGCAGGCTATCTGATGTTTACTTTCTTCACACTCCACTGTTTGCCTCTGTGTATATAAAACCGTATCAATTTTGACTTCGTCTGCATCATAGTGCTATTATTAGGTTCCTTGGGTAGAAATCCAGTTTCCATTTGCAGCCGATATCTTTATTTAATTTACTGTTCTTCCTTCATGACCTAGGAAACAAAAGGATGGAGTTTTTGATTAATTAGATGAGAATGCTTGGAAGCTGCAATGGTGAGTGTGAGCATGCAAAGAGACAGGGTGCCACAGATAAAGTACAAAGATAGCGGCAGAATTGTTTTTCCTGAGGTAAACATCATGCGAATGACATTTCAGAAACTTAGACAGTATGGGTGTTCACGTCTTACTTTATTTTATATCTCTGATCAAATCTGAGCTAGGTGAAAAATGATAGGGAAGCCTATTTTGCTATTTCCCAATCTGGTTAAACAATCAGCTGGTATGTCTTAGCAGTGTGCTTGGGACAAGTTCCTCTGCTCAGATCAGGTCAAGGAGACCTGAATTCTGCCTGAAGTCCATTGGATCAGATGGTCAGCCAACAATTCCCTCAGCTTTAGAGGCATCATTTATGCCAGCGAAAACGTGAGCAGAATTTGACCTAGAAAGGCTTCATTCTTTGTGATATTGCCATGATGGGGGCAAACGGACACCCATTTGCTGATGCTGGCACAGGGCTCCACTCCTGCTTCTCGTGGTCTCAGTCCAGGGTTGGGTTTGGTTGTGTTGGTTTGGGTATTTTTTCCTCCCTGCCAACGTTTTCTAGTAACAAATTAGATAACTATCACTTTGGTAAGCAAAGGGGCAGTTTGCTTCTGGCTCAAGAAAGCTGCATTCAGAAATGAATGAGCCCTGTGGAGTTTGCGGTTTCATTGACCTCTCCAACTATTTTGGGGTCTGAGGAAATTATTTGAGTTCACCAACTGTAATTCAAGCCCACACTGTTTTTGTTGTTTTTTCACCCCAAGGAAATAAAAGAAATCAACAACCCTAAACCTAACGTTTTTCTAGCTAAAGGAAAAATGCATGTTATGTGCCAGTCACTAGAAACAAATCCAACCTCTAATCTGGCAAGAAGAAAACAGCACTGTATTTTGGTCATATATATTTGATTTACATTTTCCTCTGCTTTCTCCACCTCTTTTCACAGACATAATTCAACTAAGTACTTAGTGAAGTGTCTATCATGAAAAACTAGCCAGTCCCCTAAGGACTTCTTGTGTGAAGGTAGCCACATGCATTGAATGTTTTGATGGATCAGAGCTCTCTCTTCATCATCTTTCTCATCTTTATTTCAGTCCTATCATTGCAAGAGATCTGGTGTCTGCCCTTTTTTATCTCTGTTTAATCTAGCAGAGCTGTGGTCAGGATAGCCAAATTCTGTAGGTGCTCTTGCAAAAGATGCTTTGCAAAAGGTGCTGCTATTCACTGTTAGGCAGAATGGTGGCTTTTGCCTGGAACTCTAGTCTGTTCAAGTAAGCTCAAGTAAGTGTCGTTTATATGGATTTTTTTACTATGAAGCCTACAAGGACAGACAGTGTATTTGCCCTCAGTTTTCCCTCTCTGGACAGCACACTTGGAGATCTCTGAATGGTTTATAGGCTAATTAAAAACAGACCACAGGTTTTGGTTGATTTTTTTTTTCTTTCTCCTTTTTGCTGCATTCCAGCTTGTTTAGCTGCTCCACAGGGATTTGACAGGGGCATTGTTAAGGAGACAAAGGACCTCTGGCCTGGGTGACATTAGTGTGCTAAGAGATGCCTCCTTTTCACCCGGCAGCCTAGCCAAATTGGATCAGGTATCAGAAAGACTGACACAACATTGTAGGACATGAAATATGCAGCAAATGACTGACCTGCACAACCTACCTGGCTTTGGCTACAGTAACAGCTTTGCAGGGGAGATGATGCAGAACAGCCCTTCTCTCTCCACCTGACAAACTCAAACAGCTGATAAATTACCAGAACTAATTGTTGCCCTGACAGGCCTTTGATCCCTGGAAGAGTCAATTTATAAATGATGAGCTCCTTTTACATGTCACCACTGATGAAGCTGTTGAAATCATTATAAAATCAATAATCCCTGCAGTCTAGGGATCCTTTAATTTTTCTCCCATTTATTCAGGAGACAGTTCAAAGTGTCTGCAAACAATCATTTCCGTCTCTCCCTAGCATCCTGCCCAGAAAAAGGCATTGCCACAGAAGCAAGGCTTGTTAAGGAGAGAGAGTGAGCATCAGAAAAGCAGGCTTGTGCAGATGAATACTGAGCAGAAAGTAGGACAGTCTCCAGGCTGAATTCTCAGTCATTTGGGATGGTCTTTCCAGAAAACAAAATTATCAAAAATAAGGGCAGAAAGGTAAGATGGGAAAATCTTGGACGATAAGCAGCATCATGGGGAATGGTAGCATCTTCAGGGTGGCAGTGGAACAGAAATGTCATTTATGGCTCCTGGAGCACAATCTCTACAGGGAACCCCGCTGGTCTTTTTCCCTCTTTTTCCCTCTCCCAGAGGCAGAGCTCCCAGTGGTCTACTGGCACATGCCTCCTTCACCAGTACAGCAGAGCTGGGATAAAAAAAATCTGCTACATGCTTGTCTGTATGTGGCTTCAAGTGACCAGAGTCTACGCTCCCCGGCAACGATTATACTTTCTGGTTTTGCTGAGTGCAAACCTGGTTTCACCAATCTGAAGGAACAAGCCAAGATTTAGGCAAATAGAGCTCCTGTGGGTGGGATCTCGTGCAGAATAGGGTCCTAGACCTGTATTACAAGAGTATATCATGACCACCACATGATGTTGATCCAGTGAAACCTCTTCCTTGGTTGCTTGAGCAGGTTGCTAGATCTTTAGCAACAAATCCCTTTACAGAGCAGTTGAAATACTCCAGAGGTCATGTTTCTCTTACATAGTAATTTGACAGCTTTGACCTAATTATAGAAGGATATTTAAGACAAGATCTGGGACAGCTGTGTTTTTACCTCCCACAAGTCAGCATAGCATCAATGACCAGAGCTTGATGGAACGTTATCAAGAGGCATCCTTAGAGCACATCACCATCACTGGGGTCATCTGGTACCCCATTTTCCTTGCACCATTAGAATTAAAGGACAACTTAGAAAAATAGTGCAATAATAGCACTCAGATTTAAAGGAAAGGCTTTGGTCTGCCCTTGCTTCACTTGTTTTCCAGTGTGGTAACACAATGAGAGTGCACCAACAGGGCCTGGCTTACTCCTGGGAACAAAGTTTGGAGGCCTGGACCTGGTGTCATTACCACTCACCAATTTTTGAAAACACAGCCCAGAAGCCATAAGCCATGAGTCTCCTTCCTATCTGGAAACCTTATTTGCACACAATCCTGTCTTCCAGTACAGTCACTTTTCCTGTGTCTGATTACCCTGATGAGAGAGCTTTGGTTAGAAAAATGGAACCCCACAACTCAAGTGAATGCATGAGGCTGGAACAATAGGACGTGCTGACTGATGCTTTAGTTTCTGTTCTCCCCTGGAAGCTGGTACACAAATGCAAGGTTTTATAAAGTTGATCAATGCGGTTAGTCTAAAGCTGTCTGGAGCCTGGCCACCAAAGTTAATCCTCGCCACAGGCAGAAAAGGTACTCTCTAAGAGTGAAATTCCCCTCTCGTGTCCTCTGGACTGAGGAGCACTTGGCCTGAATTACAACATCCGTTACAGAAAGGTATAACTCAGAGGTTGTTAACTGAACTAGCTATTACTAATTGAGTGAAGGAAATGGCATGTGCACATGGTATATACAGTGAGATCCTGCTCTTGTCCAGCCCAGTTCTTCACTGTCTTACCAATCTTGGAAGTTCTCCAGACCTTTGGCCTGGGTAGTGCACAGGTCATCCATAGGGAGATTTTGCTTCAGTCCACAAGAAGACCTTACGACTGGGGAATGAACATGAAAAGGTTCCTTAATGCTGAACAGAGTTAGATGCAATGTGCAGTTTTCCACTGGAGGAAGAACTGAAACTTTTTGTAAAGTGAAAAAGGGTTTGAGGATGACTCTGCATCACCACCTTGTATAGTAAACTGACAGGAAGCTTCTGTAAGTTGACAGTCCCAGAGGAAAAGAGGAATCTACCTCAAAAATATTGCTTCTGAAACTAGGTCTGGAGGACAGCCTTAATCACTGTGCATTCTAGAGAACTACATCATGAGAAGGTAGCAAGACAGAGGTAGGTGCAATGCAAGAACTAAAAGGCTGAAGAGACTCAGTCTGTACAACCTCTTGCTGTAAGTTACTTTCTGAGCTTAAGAGTCCCATGAAGATCCCAACAAGGAACTGCCTTCCAAAACAGGAAAAGCAACAAGAATGTACCAAGTTGAACAGAGCAGGGTGATCAGCTCAAAGTCCCCAGCCTGGTATTAATTTAGTGGCAATTCAATACTGAGAAATTCATTCTCAGGGTGCTATTCACCCTGAAGTACCAGTATGCTTCCCAGTTGAGTAAAGAGTTTAAAAGCAGACACGTTTTCACATTAGTTAGCATCCACTAAGCAAGCAATGAGGGTGGAGAAAAGGAGAGGTTTAGCTGACCAAATTTCAGGAGAAATGTTAAAATGCAAAGAGTCTAGGGGATATTCTCCAAGGAAAATAGATTGCTCCCAAGACTTTATGTCATATGCATACAATAAAAGATGTGGGTATGGACCAGGTGGACAGGTTGATATGGAGAGGCCAGAAATAGGACAGTGGGGTAATGTGGTGACACAGTGGGGAAAAAAAAAAGAAAAAGGCTAGTTTAATCTTTTAATCCTACTTAATTCACATAGCTGACTGATGCACCTGAAATGAAAGGCCTTTTCCTCTGGAGGTGTCTGGCTTTTTTCCTTAACCTTGTGAAGGAGTCTACAGAGGGATAGCAGTCACAGAGATTAAGTTAGGGCCACATCAACTTTATCTTCATGAAGTAGCACTTGAGGGATGCAAATGTATTACACAGATAGAAATAATTTGGGGCCCACTGTATTCAGTATCTAATTTTCTTACAGCAAATATGAATTTCCCACAGAGGAATAGCAGGGCAACTATTTGTCGTTTTCCCATAGAAAAAGAATAATCTTCCAATATGTTCCAAGACGTAAGCAAGAGCAAGATGTTCTTGATGTACAACAGCTATGCAATGAACTGAAGGTGTGGTGAAGAAAATAGTATAAAAGAAGCTCTTAGCAGGAGAAACTCATATTCTTAAGATGGGTTTCTAGGACAGGCTTAATTATCATGAATTACCTCTAGGATATTATGTCCTGGGAAGTCAACAAGACAGAGGGAAGAAAGAAGCAAGACAGAAAGTTAGCTGTAGATAATTTGATTCCCATGAAATACTGAATGAGCATAACTCCTGCAGCCTGGCCTACAGCCCTCATATAGCTGAGCTGACTCAGGAGGAAGAGATGGCTAGTCTTGATTGTCATACTGAGGAAAAAAAAAATTTCTTCATGCTCTTTTCTGACTTAGTCAGCTGTTTCAAGAGCTGGTCACACCCAGGAGATAGATATTATTTATATGGTACACTTCCAGGACAATCTTTCATGGGAAAATCTTATGCCTTGAAAAAAGGGAAGGGTAAAATAATTAAAGAATGCAGTTCAAAAATAAAATTATTGGAAAATGGTAATTTCAGTGTGGTTAGAAAAGATGTAGAAGCTGTTGCTCTCAATAGCAGCAGAGTACATGCCAGGATCTCACTGAAGATCAGTTCTCACAGTACTCCCTCCCAGTTTGAAGAAACTTTGTGAATGAATGCCATGTGTGACTACAATCAGAAAGTCAGATCATTTAGATCGCACTGGCATTCTTTGACAGAACTAGTTTAAGCCAAATTTCTCAATGTGAGTATGGCTGGTGAGAAAGTCAAAGTCAGGATGGGTTAGCTGAAGTTTCCGGAGCAGTATCAAACATGAGAACTGAGCAGGTTCAAGTCAAGCACTCTCTGCCCTGAAATATCTAGGTGATATCAGTGAATAGCTATGCCCTCTTTGAGCCAGGTGGGTACTCAGTGAAACCTGATGGAGTGACTTTCTGTGCTGAAGACAGAGCACAAAATTATGAGATGGGGCTACCTTGATTTGAATCGATTTCTCATTAATGTTTGACAGCAGAGGGTACTGCCAGCTACTGCAAAAAAACTATTGTAATATCAGAAAAGTGTTCTCCTCAGGTCTCTAATGTTCATAGCCAATCATATATGAGATGTGTGTCTACTCTTCCTTTGGATAAACTGAAATGTGTATTTTTCTCTTCACTACATGAGGTAATCAAGATACAGAGAACTTCTAAATTGTTCTTATCCCTTCTCCATAGATGAAAACAAGGGAGAGGACAATCTATCTCTTATGCTCTTATGAACAAGTGCACATAAGCTTTTGTTGACTTGTCTCCTAACCCTTGTATGCAAGACTTGTATGCAGCTGCAAAGATGGAGCAAGATTAGCTTATCTCCTGTTTGTTTAACGAGCAGTTTACCTGGTAGAGATGCCTCCCTCAAGTTCATAGGCACCCATGTTTGTGCTTTGCAGCAATGCCACAAGGAGCTCTGCTGAGGTACAGGGAACTGTGTTACTCATTGTCAGTGGCTGGTATTGAAAAGGTTGTAGCAATGCCCGTAGACTTGGATGAAGAATAATAGTAAGGATGGAACATGCTAGAAGTGAGTTTTCTGGTCAGGCATCGTTTAGTACCTCCCAGGTGGCACTATCACTAACATCAACAGAAGGTGGTTAGAGGGATAAAAAACACAGTCAGTACTCATGTCCAACCAACCCAATTTCCAAAATATTTATGAGTATGGAATAGAAATATAGACAGAGAAGGCATGTGAGTTGCACACTAAGATACCAGAGGTGTTATGAGAAGTTCAAGGTACTAGAGATATAAGCTGCCTGTAAATAATGGGACTAAAATATCACATCACATAGAAAATATATCAGTCTGGAAATCTTGCAGGAAGCAGATTTCTTTTCAGGTTCTGAGTAATACCTGGTCCTAACTGTCTGGCAGATAATAAAATATTAGTTGAAAGCCTGAGGTGCAAAGTCTGCAGTGTCTTAAGCAAGCCCCAAGCTTGCTGTACTCTTCAAGTCACATTGACCCCAGAGGGACATCAGCTTGTGCCAAAAAGTATCGGAGATGACTTTTCGTAGGTGCTTCAAGAATTCATTGAACTGGGGTGCAAAGTCATGGGGACAGCTGGACGGGGCCAGCCCCACCATTTATAGCTCCCAGTGAAGTGGCACAATTGCTAAGAATTTATGTCACTCTTTTCCAGGTGCTGGTATTAATCCTTCCATACTTCAGTTTTGATTCTTTCCTGTTTCCCAGTTTATCTATTTATCTTTCAAGAACTTAATTTTGCTAAGATATTCATAACAGTTTGCCATTTAGTACCAGATACTAACTAGTGACAGGGATAGACAATTAAACTGAAAGGGAGACTTGAGTCTTCAACCTTGCAGGGGCTTGCTGGGACACCTTAGATATTTATAGCCATTTTTCTGGCACTATTTCAGTCAAAAACTCTGATTCAGACTAATTTGGGAAATTTGGTTTCAAGTTCATATTCTTCCTCTAAGGTTTCAGTGGTTGCATCACAAAAGATACATTTCATGATGTAATTTTGCATTCAGATATAGATGGAAACTGATGTGCAATGCTGAGTGAACTGAAATGCTTCTGTGCTGCATTTCCAACACACGACAGTGTTCTGGGAAAGAGAGAACCGGTGAGAAAGCAGCCCTATCGTAGAAGAAAGATTTCAGTACTACAGCTCTTAATTGGGAGCAAAGTAAAGCTGACATAAGATATAAAAATATTTTCCATTTTCAGTTAGGTGCCTTGGCCAAGTCTGAAAGCTCTGAATTCTTTTTATATTTGAAAATGAAAAAGTGTACTGTTATCAGGACTTGTCATAAAAATAGATGCATTGTACTTAATGTGTCAGCACTTGCCTCTTTTACAGCTCTGCAGTATTCTGAATATGCTTTTTCTGACCTGTTAACTAAGTTTCCAGTACAAACAAGTTACAACTCAAGAACTTGATATTCAAGGTTGCTAAAATTTTGCATTTTTTCTGGTATATGAATGCACCATCTGTTCTTTCCTAATAAGTAGCTATTTTTAAGCTATATTTTATGTGGTTTCTCTTTGACGAAGGGCCTAGAAAACAACTTAGTAAACTCTGACACACCAGACCGAAATAACTTTAAAAGAATTTTGATTAATGTTTCTCTCCAAATACAGGAGTATTCCGTCACACTGAGTTATTCATAATGTATGTTGTTTAGCAGATACTCACATATTTACAAGGTACAGAACTTGAAAATAACTTTAAGCAGTTTATTTAACAGAGCTGGTGCATGATTTTCAAACAAAATACTTTTAATTAGGTACTGGATTCTCTGGGAAATAAAAAAGATGTCCCAGAGTTTGGGTTTTGAAACATTTCTAGATATATTTGATGAAATGGAAGAAACAGACCTTTTTATTTCAGGAACTTTCCCTACATCATTTGTCTCCTCTGTATTAGTTTGCTACTATTTTCCTGCTTTTTCACTAATTAAATGGTTAAAAGTGGGGAAAAGGGAAGGAAAGAGGAGTAACAGTTGAGAACAGGGAAGGGAGAAAAGTTTCAGTCCTGGTTTGTTGTTAAAAATAGGCCAGTATGCTACAACGATCCTCTCCTTTGTTGCAATTACTGGTGTAACAGCAGCAAACTTTTAGAGAACTGATAGGAAAAAGTAATTTTATTGCTGCTGTGCCCCAAGGACTTTACTCCTATTTTATGTCACCTTGATAATTGTTCTTAGGTAGACCAGAGATACCTGGGAAGTTTGATTTGGAATAGCTATGCAAAATTCAGCTTTCTGAAGATCTCAGTTTTCTGAGAAAATGAGACAAACTCAGGGTTTAATCTCCTCCTTTTTCTCAGGTGGCTGCATCTCTCTCTTGAGCTCTTTGGGAAGGTACCGTCTCACCCTTAGTGAAGCCTTCATCCTGTGCCTTGCCCATCTGCTTGGGATAGAGGCAGAAAAGGCATGAAAGCTGGATTCCACCTCGAGAAACACTCTTGCCTGTGAGCCCTCAAGGATGGCCACGACTGGCAGGAACTGCAGGCCGCTCACCACACCAGCAATGGTATCTGCCGAGGTCACTCTTCAGGGACATCAGAAGACTGGGAGGTGTGCAGAGGAATACATCAACAGAGGCCAGAGAATTGGAAAAGTGAGGCAGGGATGTAATGTATCCATCTGCAGGCTGAGCTGCAGCACCCATGGGAACTGGAGATGAAATACTTAGGAAAATTACGGCATGGAGCATCTATCACTCTTTCTCCAGCTCGTTGGAAATATGTCATTTCCTACTCAGCCTCTCATTTCACATCTGTGACTTTTTCATCATTTTCTTTTCAAAAGAAAACAGGTCTGACCCCTACAGAAGACTTACCATAGTCCAGCCCCTAGTGCCTCTAGCCCTTCCAGCTAGTCTCTCTCTTCCAGCTGTCTGTCTCTTGGTTTTAATGAACTGAAGCCATAACAAAGTCCAGACAACACAAGGGCAATTCAGTACTGGATTTCTTTCGGCAGTGCTAATTCCTCTGGCCTTTACAGGGGCATTGAACCAGAAACACACCTCAAATGGGTAGAGGGTAAAACAACGCAAACAAACAAGCAGGGGAAACAAACTGGAAGGTAAAAGAAAAGATAACATGTGCCTGTTCTTGGGAAAGTAATGTTTTCTTCCAGCTCAATTCACCCCATGGTCAGGCAGGTCAGGACTGCTAGTACTGGGAAGCTCACCTACGAAAACAAATATTTCCCTGTTCAATAAAGTGCCACACTGTTGATATTCAATGCCTTTTCAGGTTTTAAATCTCTCCAGAACAAATAAAAATCAGCCAGGCTAATTAGCGTGTGCGAGTCTTTTGTCCTGATAGTGTTTTGTGTACCAACGTACATGTAAGAAAGCAGGACCTCCAGGAGGATGCAAGAGCATGTAAGAAAGAGAGGAGATGAGTGTGTGAATGCACAACAGACCAATGAGTGTATCTATGAGAGATAAAGAGAGACCAACGAGACCTTTCTTATCATCAAAGTTATAGTACAAGTTTTATTATTTTTAAAGAATGGCCAAAATGACACATGATAAAGAGATATGGATAACGGGACATTTCATATATATAACTCATTCCAGTGAGCTACACAAATCATGTAGCCTGTGCTTAGTCTGGAAATGAAGAGAGATAACAGATAAGAGCACAAATCATCAGCTTCTGCAAAGTGATACACAGGGCTGTAGATTTTCTTCCCAGCTGGAAGTCAGGCCTGACAAAAGATGCTGCATGTACAGCAGGAGCTGCTCTCTTACCAGGAGGAAAAATGCCACAAAACACAGGACGGGTTGAGATTTAGCAGCAGCAGTGCACTGACTGTGTGTGCAACAGCTCCTGGCTCACCTCAAATCCCAAACTGAGCAGAAGCATGGAGCTAAAAGCTGCTATCTCTCATAGGCACCTGTTGCAAAACACAGTGACTCTCAGCCGATTGCTGGCCTTGCTGGGCGTTGTTCAAAATCAGGCCACCCTTTGGAACTCCTTTGGAAGGTTGCCTGCTACTGCAGGGCATTAGCTTTGGGCTACCCATAATTTTGGGGCAAAAAATGACTCAATGTTAAAAGAGGTCTCTGAAAACTGTAGGAAATAAAATGTGAGTTATTGTTCTTGACTGAGGAAACAAACCCATTCTACACAGTCTGACGAAGAGCTATTGGGTTAACAATTTAATTCTTTCTCGGTTCAGCTTGGACATGACTTAGTACCATGTAAGAAAATCATTTCTGATGCCACTGTTGGGTTTCCATTGTACTCTTTCTCGCCAAAAGAGGACTTTCCTGGATATACATTTGTTGTATGTAGATCAGCAGTTTTTTTGGAAAACACCACAACTCTTCACTGGTGATAAAAATCTATGAGCTCACCTACAGAGTTTTTAGGTGAATCACCAAATCTAGGGAGATTGGGATCCAGTCTGCATGCAAAAATGGAGAAAAAGAACAACCCAAAATCAGTTTATTGTAGTGCAAGTCTACAGCTGAACAAGGACTCTAGGTTCACAGGCAGGAAGATTTGCTTACACTGCTTATTGCACTTCTGAAAGGTATGCATAGCCAAGGAAAAAAAAACCTCTAAAGTATTTATTGCAGAATGAAATATACTATTTAGATGCACCTGAAATTGATGGGAAAAAAAAGTCAAACTGAGCGTGGAGAATGGCTGAGGCAAAACAGCATCCATGCAGTTACTCAGCAAAACAAACCAAATCGTTAGTTAAAATGGCCTTGTTTTTAGCAGTGAGTCTTTTTACACTGATAAAAAAGTGAAGAAAGTGCATATGCTGGAACTGTGACCCCTGTGACATTCCAGTTTCACACACTGGATGCTGACATACGCCTGCTCGAGCAGAGTGAAAAATAAAGCTCGTCATATCCATCCCCAGGTTTCTACACAGCTGGCTGAGACGTATGATACCATAAAATTGTAAGGGCGATAGCAAGGGAGACTCAAACCTCTTTCTCTTCACTGTTTCCCACAAGGTATGTTTGGTGGCCATGTCTCAGATGAGTTTGGACTGAAACACCAGGGCTGGCTGAAGCTTCAGCTGTTTCCTCGCCTCTTGTTGTCTGAAGTGAGGCTGACGACATTACCTGGCCGTGCCAATTAATTGAGCTGTGAGGAGCTTGCTTACCAGAAGGACAGCCAAATATGGGTATGAGACGTGCCTGGAAGACAACTCCTAACAACTTCCTCCTGTCAGAAGCCTCAAACCTGAAAATCTCCTTGCTAGAGCAAGTGAGGAGGAACAAGTTTTGGTTTTCTTTCTCTTGCTACACAGCAGTGACCTGATTCTCCATAACAAAATACATTGTTCAAATGCTGCCCTTAATTGGAAGCCAGCTCAGTTGAGAGGATGTGCAGAACACGTACCTAAGCACAAACACATGCATAAATGCATTTGTATTTATTTATACATACTTACATGCATGCATGTATATATTTGATGTGTGTAGAAACTGTTTGCATTGGACCTGACAACCACTTAACTGAAGGAAAAAGTTCTGTGTCTCAAAATGTGACCTGTAACTATTCCTTTTACTACACCTAAATCAGGATTCAGGCACTTTCCCAGATGTATCATGAACTTGCGGTCTACTCTTTACCAAGGATTCAAACGTCTCACTGGCTTGCATTCAATAACAGTGGGGATTCACTTGGGGACACTGAAATAAACTGAATTCAGGCTTGTTTAGCTTCTGCAAGCAAACAATATCACAGCCACAGCTGTTTATTAGGAAAGAATGTGGAATTAGGAAAGGCCCTCTGGAAGGCCATGTTCCACAGTCTGCATGGATCCAGTCCCTGGCAGAATTCATGATACAATCAATGGATACCTTCCTGCAACAAAAGAAAGGGGCCTGTGCTGACTTACCCAGTTATTCCTGGTCTGTGCAAACCATGGCTAAGCATATACCTGGCCCACACTATAAGAGGTCACTTGTGCTCTGTACCACAAACATGGTAAGAATACCTCCCTGTATGCAAACTGGGTTTATCTTCATGGAAAATAAATACATGAAAAAAGAGCCAGAGAAGAAATAGAAAATAAATGAAAAAAGACCCAGAGAAGAAATAGAAAATAATTGAAACAAGGTGCTAACTGGCAAAACAGATTTGTATAGTGTACACCCTTCTGAGGCTTCCTGGCTGCTTTCTTAACTTGTTACTTTTTTTACACTGAATTGTTGCTATTTCAGCATGAAAGCTCAGCCTGGGTCCTTTTAACAGCACTGAGCAATTTTGGCTCTGCTGAAACCACAAAATTCTTCATGAGAGGAATTTCTGTTCATTTGCAGAACTGACAAAATGTCATTCCTGGTCAAGGATACAAGTTTCAACAAATGTTGGCAGGAGGGTTATCCTGTGCGAATGGCAAATTTAAGAGCCTCGCACACCTTCACTGCTTTGTTGTCATTCTGCTCTCATGCCATTTCTGAGAAATCTTGTTAGCTCTCAAATAGAGAGCTTGGGTACCTCATGAGTCTAACCTGCGCGGTTAAAACAACTGCTGTCTGTGGTCTTCTGCAAGAAAACAGCACACCCACTGGGGGTTTTGCTACTTTGCAGGAAATCGAGACTTTTCACCAGCTAATAGTCCCTCGGGACAATTTCCCTGTGAATAGCTTTTACATACAATCAGGATACTTAGTCAAAGCTTTCTAGTTCTTCATTTAATCTCCAGAGCATCCTTTATCCTGTCCTCAATTATACCAGTTAGCAAAGCCCTCTCCTGCTATGTTTTCATAGTTAGATCCTTCCTCCAACACCTCCTTTCTCCCCCATGGTGTGCAAGACTCACAGAACAAGAACTTTTTCCACTTCCTTTGGGGATTTCCCCATTTCAGGAAGGTCCCCAGAAAACTGCTTTCATAGCTGGTGTTGCAAAGAGCCTCACGATACCAAAAGAGAGAAGCAGAGATGGGATTTTTCTTCTGTGTCTCGGGTCTTAATGCAGGAAGTAATGATTACCTGACGTTGCTTTGTGTGATTGTCTTTTAGCTAACTTCTCCCTTTCAGCAATTAAAAAAAAATATAATAGAATCATCCTTCAAGTTATTTGCCTTCCAGAAGATTTGGTAATCTGGGAAATATTTGTGACTGTCACGTATGACCTCAGTAAAATGCCTCAAGGAAAGCTAAGCAAAGTTATTATGCTGGGGCTTGTGCAGGTACAGAGCCAGCTTTCTCTGTGGGAGGTCTGAAATGTGTTGACTCAAAGCCTGTGATGCAACACCCTTGAGGAGGAGCAAAAAGGACCTCCCCATCTCTCCAGCATCGAGTTCTGTTTGGAGAGCTGAATCCAGAAAGGCACATAGGTACCCTCTGAGCAATGGGGAAAAAGACTTATTAGATGGGACCACCTGAATTTGAATTTGAGTGTGAGCCTTTTGGCATACAGCCATCATAACAACTGCCTGATTTTCTGGCTTTTTCTGTGCTGCTTCCAAAATAGCACAGATTACGTGTATGTACAGGGCTGCCTATCATTGCAGGTGGTGGCTTCTCCTGAACAGGAGGTGGTAGCTAATCTGCTGCAGTAAGGTCTGCTTAGCAGAGTAGAGTGAAGCACTTTTTCCAGTTGAACTTACTAGGGAAAACTTGGTATATACAGGTAAAACTTGATTGCTCAAGTTAATATTTGCCTTAAACCCCAAAACAACCAGAGTGCATCTCTGCATACCACTGCAGTTTTGTTGGCTTCATGCACAGAGTATCCTCAAGACAAGTAATGAGATATCAGCCATAGCAAGAAGTTGTCAGAATCCATTCTGCGTTGTATTTTACCTGGAAGATGGCTACAAAATCAGAACAGATACTTGTCTTGTGCGGTTAGTTCATCCACTCCTGTGGTCAGCAGGAAATATTAACAAATATACAGCTACATGCCCCCCAGGGGGGGATGCTGCTACCTTCAATTAATTCAATTTATGATTAAAAAGGAGGATGCATCTTCCAAGATTTTGGTTTTTGTCAGCTACTTTGTGCTTTTGGCTAGCACAAAGTCTGGAGTGGCGAGGAGCTCTAGAGCTCAGTTATGCTTGTGTGAGGAAACAAAGTATTTTCTTTTGTTTGTTTGTCCTAAAACTTCTGCTTGGTAAATTGATGCAATATCCCGTAGCATGTCAGATACAAGCTCATCAAGGAGTCTCTTGAGGTGATTTACACATCATAGACCATTTTACCAGGTTCTACCCACAGATCTGCAATGTAGTTCCTGGTGGGTTTTGGCAATCCATAGAGTGCAATGGCAGATGTTAAAAGTCAATTTGTAAGTGGGCACACATGCAACTACACTGACTCACAGTTGAAAGAACAATGAAACCCCACTGCATGAAAACAACCTGGTCATTTGTCCAGTATCAATCCTTGCATGAATTCCTCACTTCATGTTGTTGTGCTTTGGAACCTGGTTATGATGGGATGACTTTTGCTTCCTGGGAACGGCAGACAATCAGGTAGAGTTCAGACCTGGGAGAGCCTGGAAAGGAAAACAAAGGAAGCTTGCTGAGGTGAGTGCTCTGAGAAAGTATTATTTCCTGTCCTTAGACATCACTACCCCCAAACACACAGGTAGATAGCTTATCAAATGTAAGATAGATTCCTAGCTAATCATAATCGGTACAAGTATAGTCAGCTACCAAGATATCACCATTAATTGTTACGGACCAACAATTGAGGAGAGAGAAGGCAGGGAGTGTAATGAAAGCCTAGCATAGCAGACTGAGGAGACCCTGATGACAAGCACAGAGACAATACTGTCATTTAAACCAATGGTGCTTGTGACTTAGAAGATGTCTGTCCTCGCTTTGCTAACTGCCAGTGCCTCATGCACCAAGGCTAGGAAAAGAGAGGTGACAGCTAATTTGCATGTTCTGATCTTGCCAGATACCATTCTGAGTACCTAGATATGTATCTTTTTTATTTGTGAGGCTCATCTCCCCAGTGAGAGGGAGCACCCATCTTCATTAGATGCCATTTCCAGGGCCCATGAAGACAAGGCATGCATGCAGTAGTTTTCTCACTGGCATTACCAGGATCTCCTGTAGCAGAGCTCATCAAAGAGCTTTGTGCTGGAGGATAAAGAGCGCTGCTTTGAGACTGTGTGC
This sequence comes from Nycticryphes semicollaris, assembly GCA_013400055.1. NCBI lineage: Eukaryota > Metazoa > Chordata > Aves > Charadriiformes > Rostratulidae > Nycticryphes > Nycticryphes semicollaris. The sequence goes on from VXBJ01005020.1 coordinate 177,695, forward strand.
TCTCAGGCTAAGCTGCTCCTCACTACAAGTGAGGAGTGGTGCCGACAGGACTGGTTTGCCAGCTGCTGAAATGCAGAGCTTTGCCAGTTTGCTAGGACGAGAAGACCAGCCAGGTCCCTGTCATCACAAACAAGACAAGCAGTAAAGGCTTAATCTCAACAGGGCCCTAGAGCATCACTTCCACATGCCACTGAATGTTAGAGGCTTCAAAATAGTTTCCTAATACCCTCTGACAAATTAAGACCTATGGTAAGTATCGAGAGCCAGTACAAATTATGTAGTATGTAAAGGGAGAAGAAGAGACCTAGGGGAAGTCCATGTCCAGAAACAATGATGCGGTAGGAAAATTGTTACTTAGAAGTCTGAAATAGACCTAGGAAGCAGGTTGTATCTCACGCATTACAGAAGAAAGCAATATTCCTGCGAAGGTCTTTCTTGGCCCCAAATCAAGTGATTGCCCTAACCCAGGCATCATGAACAGGATACTGCACAAGATTTGAATCTACTAGGTCCTGCAGTACATGCTGCTGTATCAGTATTGTACCTAGGACCTCAACAGATTCACATGTTTTCCTAGTACTTATTTTCAGCACTTTTTTTAGCATCCAACAGACAGCATTTATGATCTGAGAGTAATGGAGACACAGGCTTAGTCTCCCTGGGTATTAGATAAGCAAACAATTTAGCCCTTGCAAAGTCACTTCTGTTGGCAGTGCATAGTCCTAGGGAGCTAATCCAAAATTAATCTGAACAACGTGCTAGGTCTTTCTTTCCAGTGCTGGAGCACCAAAGCAGGACAGTATTCAGTGTCCAGTAGTGGTCCAGTGTATTCACTAGTGGACGTTATTACAGATGGACATCCCTCTTTGAAACCTATTTGCCAGGTCTTTATAGTTTTCATCACACTCTTGGAGCTGGCTTACAAATCAGACCCATCAAAAGCAAAAATCCCACACAGATGCGTGACATATCTGCATGCTAGCATTATACATCCCCTGGCTGTCCCCCTCACTTCCTGAGTGCAATGCCAACATATACCTCAGCACTTGGGGCATGGGGCAAGGGACTTGCCCATGGATCTTGCATTTGGTGGTTGTGGCTAAGTTTTCTGCAGTAGGTGACCAATAGACAGTGATTATGAGGCCACAAAGGGCAAAACTCAAGGATGCCCTATGAAGGTGTCCCCAACACAGCTACTCCTCACTAGTAGCCCAGGATGACTTTACTCTGCTACTTCCCAGCTACCAAAAGGGCTATTCTGGACACTAAGCCTTGCCTTGTGCCTACCCGTGGATGACCTTGCAGCAAGACACTGACAACTGTCACAGCCTCTTCTCCACAGTCTTTCCACATAGTGAGCTGTACTTTGCCTGACTTCGGGTGTACTTACTACTGCAAGCTGTGTCTTTATACCCAGGGACTCTGTGTCCAGAGAAATCAGAGCTCTAACTCTGCCTCATCTATTTTAAGCATTTTTTATTATTATTTTTTTTTATTAAAAGAGACCAAAATCAACACAGGCAAAAAATCTGCTGACCTCTGGGAGGAGTTTGGCTGCAGTGCTGCATCTTCATCTCCTACTGGAGTTGCTTCACCAAGCCCAGTGTTTTCAGGAAGCTGAAGTCAAGGAAGGTCTGCTAGCTCACACCCCCTGCATATCAGATTTGCACAATGACAGCTTACAAGCTAGCAGGTAGCTGACTTCATTGTAGCTGCAATTAAATCTGAAGTTTATTAGGTTTCCAAATTATTTTATAGATTTACTTAGGCAATTTCACTCACTTGCCTTTTAAGGCAAGTTTTCTTTGCTATCCATGCACATATCCATCTGAGAACATCTTTATTTCTTAATGCAGAATCAAAGTCTAGTTTTCAGTTTGAAGTAAACCTTAATGTATCTCTCCATTGGAGCAAAAAAATAACAAAACAGAGTATTTTCTCACATGATGTCTGTGGGTGTTTTTCAAGTCACAGAATTTGCCTTCAAACTCCAGGGTACAGTCACTGTAAGGCAGTCTACTACTTGTTACCATTGAGGTTATTGGCCACATAACCATTATGCAAAGCTGTGCAGTGTATGGTGAATACAAGTCAATACAAGTTAATTGCAAGTGCAGTCTTGAGAGAGACACTTGGTTCCTGTGGCTGTGGACTCTTCTGACTAAATTTTTCACTGCAGACAAAGATTGAATGAACAAAACTAGATCACCTCAACCTGGTGTCTTCTGCGGTCATTTGTCTCTGGGAAAGTTGACCTCTTCTTCATCACAAGCCATTTTTAGTGCACATACCAGGAAATAGCCCAGTGGGGAATACCTCACTGTACTTTTTATGGATACTTAGCTTCAGACTTAGGTCTGGACATTGCAGTGGTGGAGACGGAGTATATAGGCAACATGGACCACTATGTCATCTATATGCTGTTGCTTATGACAGAGAAGAATCATGGGTACAGTGCACCTGTACAGAGTATAAATGTTAAAGAAACAGTTGAGAGGCTGTTCTAACTTCCCTCAAAGGCATGAATTGCTACAGCTGCTGCAGAGTGTGGGGCTCACTGTGGTGAAATACAGCTATTCTTGCTCCGTCCTGACCTGAGAGAAGGAGAGTAATCCCCACTCAGGAGAGCGAAAGCAAAACAAAGGGAAAATACAGCAGAACCAAAACTCCCCAGTCATTTACCTTGAGTGGAACCAGTATGTCCTCATTAACAATTGACATTATTTTGTATAGGAGCAAGTATAATGAAATGGACCAAGGTGAGGGAGAAGTTTCTGTGAATCTGCTGCAGATTCAATTCCACCATGCTAAATATTGCTAAGGTCTCTGCATGGTGGTGTTGGCAGAACACTGTTGTATCTCTCAAAACAGCATCTAGCAATTGGTGGTACTTGCATCAAAGCAGTGCCCAAAGACTCTTCTTGTGACATCGTTCAGTACCTCTCTACATGTGCTTTGTGTCTTGGCTGCAGAACAGCTGCTGGGGACCTGCACACTGCGCAGCAGGAGGCATTTCTCCATGAGACTGATTCCAGCTTAAAAGGAACCTCTCCCATATTGGCTAAAGCAGCGTTCCTACACGGCACTTGTCATCTGCAGGGGCAATTTTATGTTGGAACATGCAAAGAATGGCAACGGTCTTTCCAGGACTCCTCTGCCGTATTTCTCTGCCCCTGCTCTTTCTCAGCCAGCCAGGGCCGATGAGTAAGTTAACCTAGGGAATGGTATGTACTGTATGCCTAACCACAGTCCTCTGCTGCGTCAAAACCTTTGACTGATATACTATCTATGAGGAAGAGAGATGCACTCATAGAGTTGATACATGTCTTTGTAAGGATACTCAAAAAGAATAGAAATTTCACAGTTTTATCTACAAAATGCCTCATCTGGAAGAAAGTTCACAAGTAGTACTTTTCTTGTTTGGCTGTGAAGAGAGAGAACAAGTATTGCCTTTTGTGCTGCATTCACAGTCCATCTAGATTGTCTTGTATTCCCTGCCTTTTAACTTCAGCCTTGGCTACAGCACTCCCAGGTCACAGTGATGGGCCAGCAAAGGGCTCAAAGGCAGAAGGCAGGGGGTGAACATCACCTCCCACAGATGGTATTAAGTCCATGCCTCATTCAGCTTCTCCTGAGTCCTCTCTGCCTACCCTTTTGAGGATACTGGGATCCGTGACTACTCCACTAGTCTGCAACGGTAAGTAGTCAGTCATGCCCAGCCCACCACGTTGGCTCCTCTCCAGAGGTCTTAAAAAGCAAGCCAGTTTTAACCATGCAATGCTGCTGTGGAATCAACCAAACACAAAGGGAAAACAAGGCACAGTGGAAACCATCATACAACATATCTTTTAATGGTAGGCTGTTTGCCATGTGCCTACTGACACATGCCTTCCTTTGTTCCATGTTTGACCTGGACCTGCATAAAATCCTTAGAGTGGTGGATTTTTAAAGTATGCTGAAACCTAGAGGCCAGAGGGAAAAGTTGACCAGTGACAAGGTCTGAATGGGAGCTGTGAATATTCTACAAGATGTTTTTTGTCTTTGAAGTGAACTTTAGAGTAAAAAGGAGCTCTTTTTTTTTTTTTCCCACAGATAATTTAGAGATCTTTCACAACACTGAGCATGTTTGAAAACACTTCATCCTACTTTACAGAAGTGATGTTCCCACCTTAGCTGTATAACAACAGGGAGGATCCTCAGATCACTGGCTCCTCTGGGATGTCTCATCACAGTGCCCAGTCTGAGAGTAGGTATTCCTTTGTTCCATATTCATATGGACAGCAGGCTATGTTAAATTACAAGAATGATATTATATTTTTTTTACCTTAGTTGACTGCTCTTTAACATTTTAGACTGACCTTTTAAAAAAAAATATCTCAAAATCTGGCAGATGATTGGTTGTAAATAATTCAGAACAAATCTGCATAATTGCTTTAGAACCATTACTTTTAATACGAAAATAGGACCCAAAAGAATCTAAATGTCTGATCGTATGCTTTTACAGTTACCATCTGTAACATATTTTGTACTACGTTTTCTCAAGTGCCTTTTCCAGTGTACTTTATCTTGACCTGTCATTTTTGATAATTTACTTGTTCATCCCAAGATCTTTTGTCTTTTAATATATATATGAATTTCCGGGATGAAGGCAAATCACTATTAGATCGTCATCTCTCTCCACATCATGAAAGCAAATTCCTTGACAACACTAAGCCAACATTAGTTGTCCACAAGCCATTAATCCAAAAAGCTTAGAAAAGGTCAATTTTTTAAGCTAATAGTATAAAACCCACATAATACAACATTCAGACAGAAAGTTTAGGAAGTGTCTTTTGCAACTTAATTTAAATCCCCTGTAGACCAAAATGTCTGGATAAGGCCCACAAAAGATTAAAGACTCTAGAGGACCTGATTTTCTAAGCCATTGCATTTTCTATCCCCGTGCAAATCCACACAAATCTTTACCTCTTTGAAGTAGCTAGCAAATCTCTTGGTCTTTTCAATAGGACTTACAACTTCACTTCTGGTAATTACATCAGCCTGCCACTGTGGGACATCACCCCTGGGAAATGTTAATAATATAAAGCTGGCTACTGCCAGATGCCCTTTGTACCAAAGCCATTTAATTCAAGTAGTTTTTTCTTTTCCTTGTTAAAGACACGAGGATGTTAAAGGCTTCACAGATGCACAAATTGTCTCAGAAAGGGACAGGCTGATCCTTTTAATAAGAGTTTGAACCCTGACAATATGTTTCATAGAGCAAATAGAGGCTAGGCAGTCAGCTTGCAGTGGGTCTTCCCTCTCCAAGGCATGACTTTCCTCCACCTGATACTCTCGCTTTGCATATGCACATCTTAATTGATGTTCTGCAGCTGTTATCAGCTACATATTTCACCCCACTTCCCCCTAGCAGCCATGTTTGTCTCTGGTGGGTCCACAGGAGCTCATTAAACCTACCAGTCTGTGCCCTGGCTGAGATGCTGCCTACCTCTGCCATGCTTCTGGGGATGCTTCACCTCTTTCTGTGCAGCCTGGTGGCTCAGCAATAAATGGAATACAAATATGTCTGGGTAAGAAAATAGGTCACCTTCTATCAGCAGCTTGGGCACCCTGACAAATCCTTCCTTTGTGAACCTCTCCAAGTTAACGTGTTGCAGCGGCAGGTTATGGTGGCTGAGGAGTAGTCCCATTGCTTACTACTTTGTGCCCACATAAGGAAAGGCCATCTTCTCATGGCAGCCCAAAGGGTAAGAAAAAGGAAACAGAAGATGAAAAATGAGCTGCAAGGAAGGGAAACGCATTGTCGAGTCCCCTTGTTTTGTTGATTAACTTTCCAGGCAAAATATTTCATTAATGGAAGCATTGTGCTTTGGGTTTTGTTTGCCTGTTTTGTTATACTTCTCCACTAATTTAGATACAGGCACGAATGCACAAAGGAAAATCAAGCAAAATTAAACAAAATGTTTGACTAAAATTCTGGGGGTTTTGGTGGATCCTGAGAAAGTTTGATTGTTAGCACTGAACTCTTGGACATTTGTATCATCAAACTGTTGTCTGAGGTGGAATTTGCTGTAATCTCATTGCTGAAAATTGCCCAAAGGCTCTCTTCTTCAGTAACAATGTGCCTTCCTATTTTAAATGGCACGTTTTTATGGCCTGGCAGGTTGCTAAAGCAAAAAGCTTCTTCTGTGCTGCAGGCTGCTGTTACTATTGCTGTTGCCATTTCTTTTCTCTACAGGGAAACTGTTGACAGCAGATGATAAGTCAAAGCCCAGATGATGATCTGGGTGTTGACAGATAAGATCAATGCGTTTGTTGTCTCAACCAGGCGCTGTTTATCTAGTACAATGGGGGGCTAATTTCACTGGCACTGGCTCTATGATACTACCCTGCCATAAAGGAATTATTACAATTCCACCTGAAGGCCGGTGCTGCTCCTCCCTTTTCCCTCTCTCTCCTGACATTCTTCCCACTCCCCACTAGGTAAATGTTGGCTGGAAACACCAGATGCAGAGGTGTTGCAGGCTCCATGGTTTGTTTTGACCTATGTGGATTAGCTCGGAGTATTAAAATGATGCCAGTCTGATGTTGTATCGGCTGCAGATACTCTTCACCGAATGAGAATTTCTGTTTGTGAGATTTAAGGCATATTGCTCCCTAGGCATCAAGAAAAGCATACAGTGATAAACTGGTATAATTTGAGGCTGGAATTACTCTCAATTACATATTAAATCCTCTGTTATTCCAACACATTTGATGACTTTAGAGCAGATGACTTTACAGCAGCTTGTGCTGCTGAAGGTAAGATTTGCCCCATTTTCCTCTCTTTAACCACAAACACAATCTTTTGGGAACGCAAATAATTTACAAGTCTGTGTGACAAAGAATTACTACACAGAACAGATAATTAAAAGCATCACTTCACAGTTCTCATTTGAGTCACTTAATTAGTTTTGTTCCCAGGTGATAAATGAGGGTTTTGCCAGGAAGGAAACAGTATTTTCTTACTCTTCACCAGAAAGCATTTGCTGAATTATGTCAAATCTCTTATTACTATCTTCTTTGACAAGTGCTCGTAATTTCTTTACGTCTTCAAAAGATATCTCCCTGAAACATCAGCGTGAGATAAGGTGTATTCCTTAAGTGCCTCCTTCACACCTTTCCATTCATCACATCACTCTGAGATTTATGCCCTTGGCAATAATCCCAGAAAGGTGTTCACCTTCTTAATCTCAGCACCAGAAATATGTCTGAAGCAACATCCAATGCCATCAGCAGTAACATCAATTAGGAAGTAGCTGCTGGAAAGTGATGAATATGTAGAGGGTTTTTCCTAATGACTGTGAATCATAATTAGAGCTGAATGGAAAATATAAGTAGTTTGCTGAGATGAATTTGCATTTCCTTAATGAATTCCCTCTGATGGTATCTATGCTTCTTTCTAATGTTTTTGTTGCACAAACACTCAAGTGATAAGGATATTTTTTATCCACACAAGCCTAGGCTTGGTGAACCAGACTCAGCATTGCTCCTAATGTCCAAAGAAGCTGAAGGGGAGGCAGGAAAAGCATCTGCCCCTCAGTGGTCAACTCACTGGAGAAGACTGGGCTTCCAGCCACTATAGTGGCAAGTGGCAGCTCCAGAAAAGGTACAGCAGTGTGTTACATATAATGTAGCAGTCTTCAAGGGTCCTCTAAAGAACGGGACAATTCTCTGGGTGATTGCCCTACCAGATGAGATGCAGCCCTCCTGCATTAGCTCTTGTGTCCATTCTTGTTGAACTTCAGGCTAAGCAGCGCAGCCTATTTTACGATTATATGGGAATTATGTCTTTTGACTGTTTTAGGTTCTGAGGCATAATTGTTTTAAACTCCTAGGATAAGAAGTAATAAATACATGTTACTGCACAATTATCATTAATGTTTGCTGTTTTATTTATAGAATCATTTTTCTGTAACTTCTGGTAAACCATTTTCCTTCCTTTCATGAAAAAAAAATAGAGGTTGAACCTGCCTCTGCAAAAAATTGTAACGATCAGCTGTGTTGGTTTTTTGTTAATAAACACTGCTTACTGGAAAATTAAACTTCTGAGTCAGAACTTTAAAGCAGAAACTAGCTTTGAAGTGAGGCGCAATGTAAGGAAAAGAAAAAAAAAACAAACCCACAACCAAAACCCACAACAAAACCTTTAATGTTTTATCTGCAGGTTTGCTGACCAAATCCATCTGCTTTATTTGACAACTGATAAAGACTGGCAGGTGCTCTAATGAGCCAGCTTTGGCTGCACTTGCAGATCATCCTTTTGAAACCTGCAGCAATGCTGTTCTCCGAATAGCTGAAAGACATGATTGACCTCAATGTCAAATGTCTCAGTGGATGTGTGCATGACCATTCTTGTGAGTATGTGTAAAACACCCTCCTGCAGCCCCCTTGCCGCAGTTCCCTGACCCCTGCTCCTGTTTGCCCTACACACACGCACGCCCTGCCACTGTATTTTGGTTTTTCCCCTCTTCCATTTTGGGTCCCATCTTTCCTGCATCAGGAATTCATCTGTAATGGTCCACACTGGAATGAAAAGTTGCAAAATGGTCCGTGTCATCCCTAGGCCTGTGCTAAAAAGGGGAGAAAGAGGCTGCCCAGTGCCCTGGCCTCTGGGTACTGTACTTATTTAGGCAAAAGAGTTTTATCCTTAAAAAGAGCAAGATTTATGGGAAGAGGTAGCATAAAATCACAGATCTCCAAGAATAACTGAGCTTGGAAGAGACCTCTGAAGGTCATCTGCTTTACTCTGTGCTCAAAGCAAGCCCAGTTTCAAAGTTAGCATCTTCAGTATTGATATCTTCTGAGAACAACCCATGCACTTTCACCTCTCTGCTTTGCAGCTACCAGCTGAGAACAGCTTTTCTGTCTCATGCCTAAGTGGACAGTACAATCAGGTTAAAATTAGAGCAATTGTTCCCAACTTGTATCTTGCTTTTCAACTTCTATTTTTGAATTGAAGAAGAACTTCTGTACCCAGATACTTGTTTTCTTTTTCAGCTATATCAGCTAGTCAGATAAAAACATTACCTCCTCCTGCGAATCCTGCTTGTATTCTTAGACTCTCCCAACAAGAACATTATCTTCAGTGACAGTTTTGACTCAGCAGTGACCACAGAATGTTTGTCCCTGAGATTACATACATTTTATCCCAGACAAGCTGCTGAAGCTGTTATTGGAATAAGCAGACTAATCTAAGATTCAATAATGCTATCTGAAGGCTTATATGGTATATAAATTAAAAGAAAAACTAAAGTAAAATGGCCAGTGCAAAACCAGTGATTCTTTGTTTTGAACGTATTTGAAATTAATTTGCCCCAGTTATTAAGCCCTGTTTTTCATGGGGTAATAATTTTTTACACATTTTTTGCTGTTATTGACAACATGTTTGGTTTGCCTTTCCAAGTGAGACAGGAAAAACATTAGGATAGCAAGCTAAAAGAACAGGGTTGGACAGAGAGGTGCTAGTGTTAAGATGTGCGTTGCCTAAAGTTCACTTATCTTAATTATGGTGAATGATTAAAGGATATTACTTCATTCTAATCCCTATACCGACAGTTTCCTCTTAAAAATAGAAGCTAAACAGCTGACACAGGAACAATGCAATTATCTTTACATTAGTCTTCACAACCAAAAATAAGGAAAACCTTGTCAGCTGTTCTTTTTTCCTGGGAGTATTATGGGAAGCTTGGAGTGAACATTTTGCTATGTAGTCCTACTGTTCCTGATGTGACTAGGTGCACACACCAAATTTTTCACTAGAGTATAAACTTGCTGTGTTGAATCAAGTCAGAAACTTAAAAACACTCCAACCATATCACCCTGAGGAATCCTTGACCCTTGCAATTACATTTTCAAATGCTTGGGGAAAGAAAAAAAATAGCAGGATGAGCTGTTCAGGCTGCCCTGAAAGGAATGAAGATTCCATCAGTGTCCATTTGCATCACTCAGTGGAAATGACCCCAGAAAATGTTCTCAGAATTAATTGCTTGAGCTTCACTTATTGGATTAACCACACTTCTTCCGGGTGCCACATTACTATTGGTTATGATTTAGATTGGTTGATCCCTTCATGATGGGCACAGTCCATTCCCCAAGGAACAACACAACAAATAAAGGACAGGAGAAAGGACCTGTTTATCAACATTTACAAATGGGGACCTGTGCACAGAGCAGGATTGATATCTCAAGGGGCAGCTTGTGATGGCTTGAAAAAAGCACAGAATTGAGCTGGCTTGTGTCAAGATAGGAGAATATGAGAAGGCAGATATCCCAAGCTCTAGAGCTCTGTCCTGCACCTTACATTGAGAGTAGCGGAAGGAGCATCCCTGCTCCTGGAAATAATCTGCTGCACTGGGTAAAGTTACTCCTCAGCCCCAGACCTTCCCTCAAGAGAATACCTCTTGATATATGCCATCATAAAAGCATGAACACCAGCAAGAAAAATGTTTTAAGGATGACAGCAGGCCTATAAAGCAGGTAACCTGCAAGTTCACAGGAGGATTGTTGAATAGGCTATTACTGCTCATGTCACTGTACTCCCCCGCTTCACAGGGATGGTTCTCTATAGCTTCTCTTCCTTCCTCTCCTTTTTGCCCTGTCTCCTCCCAACTAATGTTGACAGCGAGGCTTAGACTGAAGAAACAGGAAATTAATTTTTATTTGCCAGAATAATGCCAGAGAATTTAGTGACTTGCCTCTTAGACATTAGAAATGCTGAGGGACAAGTAAGAGCAAGAACGGGAATGGAATTTCTTTCCCCGGTTTCCCTTTCCAAATATTAAATTGAAGTATGCAAATACATGAAAAACTGTAATGCAAGCACAATTGCAATCCTGAAGGACAAGGCAAATCAAAACCAAAACCCAGTGCTATTACTGGAAAACTTAAGTCTGAGGCTAGCCATTTGAGCAGTCACACTCAATGTCTAGAAAATTCATCAACTCTAAAGAGAAGAGCAGTCCTATTCAGAAAAATGATTCATCTTGGGGAAATAAAACAACTAATGTGGAAATGAGTGGCTGAAATCCCTTTGCAATAGAAGTGTGATTATAAAACTATGACTTTAAGACTTGTGAATTTGGTCATAGATTGCATTTGCTCAAAGAATGGTCGTGTTCTTCTTTGGACTTTGACTTAAAGTTTTGCTGTGGGCCCTTACTGTTTTATTGTTAAAGGACTCCAGTAATCATCACTTGCTGTGAGCAGGAGGTATGGGCAGGAGGCACAGCCACCACATTTGCAGCACTTTGAGCAAATGCAACGTGAGCAGTGGGATCTCAGTGCAGATCCTGGTGATGGTCCTGACCTAGGAGAAGAAGAAGGAGTTATCTGCAGTGAGTTGAGCACTGCACATTTCTCAACCGCACACAGGGTACCATAAAAAGGGTTACTACTAGGAGTCATATAAGGTTATTTCGTCAGATGTATGTGGAAACAGCAGTATGCTCATGTCCAAAGTATTCCTCTAACCAAGTACTTCCTATAGACTTTCTGCTGTAGCAGATATGAGCAGATACTTACTCATATCTCTAGCCAAGAGCACACAGGATGTCCTGCTAAATTCAGAGGGATGGGTCATAAGCCTCGTGTGTAGATAAGGTCCGCTGTTTGGTCTCTAAGCAAAATCTTTGGAAATTATGAATGAAATACAAGAAACAGAATTACATGCAGGGGCAGAGTGAGGAGGTAGATTCTTCTGTAGTTCTCAAAGGAGCTTGTAAGCATCTCTTTTGGAATACACATAGAACCTGAAGGTGCAAGGATGATATAGTCCAAACTCAGATTGCAGATGAGACCTGAAATACATCAAAATTTACCTTATACGCCTCATATTGTATTTTACCAAATGTGCAACACCCACTGTATATCAGTACTTGAGACATTTGGGGTTCTTGCCAAACCTGTCCCAAACAGAACTTAACCTCTATGATTTCCACATGTTTGCTAGAAGCACTACATCACTTTAACCTGGAGTCTTTAGTTTGGGCCTGTTTTTCTCCTGTATCTAGTCCTTTGCAATTCAGAGAGAGCAGCTGTAGCCCTGCAACATCTTAGATTCCTGGTCTGGTTCTGGACAATACAGCTCAACATAGAGAAGCAATACTAGAGCATGAAATGCAATACAGGAGAAGCCCTCCCAAAATTGCTTTTCTAATATTGGCTTGTCTTTGCTGTTAGCTTGTTTGCTGTGTTTTTTTTTTAAATAAAAAATTTTGGTGTTGACAAGTATGTTTGATCAGAGAACCATGAGCTCATTATGTAAAATGGACTCCTTAAATCAGTGGGGATTGAGCAATAGATATTAATTTTAGGCAGTTCAGTTTCTAGAGGTAGTAGAGCTCTTCAGATGCTGCACAGAAAGCTGCACAGGTCTGGGTAGCAGAGCCAGCAAGTTTAGCCAGAGGGTTTGTGGATTCCTCAGGCAAAGATATCGGGTCCTGCAAACTTGGCAAACACAGCAGTTTCAAAAGAAAAGGATCCCACGTTTTCTAGGAGACAGACTCACAGCTACTTGACAGCTCTGGATTTCCTTGTTTTCCATCTCTCCTCCCTGCTTGTTTCCTTTGAAAATGAAGAAAGCTGAAAATCAAGAAAAATCAATACTTGTTGACCATGACTAGGTTTAAAACATTAGTGGTGCATATAACAATGAGGGATTTCTCTTCTGCTCTGGTGCAGATCACCTGGGGAATCCTTTAACAAGCCTGGCCTCAGAGAGCCACTGCCCTTTGGCCCTGTTACAGCATCCTATTGTCCTACATCTTCTGGTCACTACTTCATCCAAATAGAAGTTACTGTACCTTCCCACACACAGACCTCAGATCCTCTTCCTCTCTTAGAGCAGCTAATTTGGAAAACAAAGCAAACTCAGGGCAAGGAGGGAAGGAAAAATTAGAGGTAGGTTTGCTACAGTGGGATAGCAAGCAGGCTCTGGGATTATCCTCAGACGACAGATTGACAAATTCAATTATGTGACAGACATAAGCCTGCCACTGAGGTCATGCACAGAGGTTAATGAAATCAATGACAGGGGAGGGTTTTTGCTGGCAGAAGTTTGTGGGTGAAGCACCTATTACCAGCCCTCTCCTGAAGCTGCAGCTCAGGGCACTGGTGCTCCACCGTCGCCAGGTCACTTGTGGAAGGCACATTGGTGATCCCCAGACTCTGCCTTGTTTTGTTTCCCCGCTGGACCCTGGGATGGGGAGAGAGCCAGCAACTCCTGGTGCTTAGTACAAGTCTGTTCCTCCATCCTCCAAGCCTCTCCATTAATGAAAACTGAGAGCAAAATGCCTACATTTAAAACAGAGCGTTTTGATTTGCTACAGCACTAGTGGTAAGAGTGCACAAGATTTTTCTTAGGACCACATATGCATGGTTTCTACAATCCATCCTGTCCCACCTGCATCAATCCTGAGAAATTATTGTGGTAGTGGGAAAATCAGGGAAGCAGCCTAACTTTTCTAACCTGAGTCTATCCACAGGCAAGGTTCATGGAGTTTGGGCCCCCACATCTTAACTGTCCAATAAACCAGCCTAGAAGGTCCCATCACAAGCTTTGACTGAGGTTTATTTCATAGCTGGTCACTTTTATCCTGACGTGTAAAATGGTCCTGAAGGAAGAAAACAATGACTAAGAACAGGCTTCTGCAGGAAGAGATGCCCAGACCTTTTATGCAAAAGCTGCGGCAGTAATTTTTTTTTATTTTTTGAAAGTACCTTCAAGTCAGAACACAAAGTTGTTCCATACACTGATTCAGACTTTAAATGCTCTCCTGGTGATGACTGCATTGCCACAACTGACCCTACTAAATAAAGAGTCTTTGTTTAATGTGGCCCTCAATAAATACTGTACCGTGTCCTTAAACGACAGAGATGTGTTACCGGCCTCTTGTTAATTAGCCTCATTTTTCATCTAAAGACAGCAGTGTATTAAACCTCACATCTGTTAAGTTGGTGAGATACTGTTCTATTTTATATAAAACCTGTGTTTTAGGAGAATTAGGTTTAAAAATCCAGCTGCAGCTCATGAGCAAGAAAAAGATATATTGTGTAATTTTTTATCCAAAAAAATAGGCAAAATAAATGAACCTACTTCTCTTTAATTAAGTCAGGAAACTGAAGAAAGAAGGTAGCACTGATAATAGGGTAAAGGTAGCAGAAGGAAAGGTGTCTGCTAAATAATACTTTGTCAACCAAGCAAGGAGACCTGTGAGGGACTGTAAAGGAGTTACAAGAATTGGAAGTACATGTTTGCACAAATATATGGAGGAGTAATATGAAAGGTGGTGCGGTCCATTTTCTTTGATGTCTACTGGAACCCCAAGTAAAAAGAAAAACAAACGAGAGATGCAAATCTGAATTTCTGTACTCCAAAGTAACCTGTTACTATAGGATTTGAGCCTTGTGTGGTGTAATCCTGGCTGTAATTACATAGGAACAGCATTTGTGGTAGCGTCAGGACAAATATTACCTGCACTAGGTCTTGAACAAACATGAATCGAGAAGTGTAGGTGTTCTCCAATTTACCATGTCCACATAACACCAGTTAATTGATTTTATTGGGTACTATGGGCACCCAACAATTTGGGAAAATTGTGTTTCGAATGCCCTCTAGTGGCTTTTGTCACTGCAGGTTTCCTTCCTTGGAAGTCCTCTGTGTTCCCAGAGATTTTTGGAGCAGGACTGCAAAGGCAGAGATGGTTGGCAAGAAGCAATGCCAAGCGATCCATCTAACTGAAGGCACAGAGATGGTCTCAGGCTCCATTTTGTTTAAAGAAGTTATAGCTCACATATAATAATTATTAATAATGCAGCTAATGCTTTTAGTCATTAACTTTTTTGGAATGTGATTTGTCATAGGTGAGCGTACGTTTTCCAATTGTATGCTCTTCCTGGAGAGAGGAGGGGAGAGAGAGAGAAACACTACAGGCTGTGGTTGAATATGTCCAGCAAAAGTATTTACTCCTACACCCCCTTATGTCATTTGCCTAACAGCAATTCTCTTTGGATTTCATACAACTCCAATTTAAGGCTTGTGCCAGCAAATAATTATGCCAGCAAACATTTAAACTGCAACAGGGTAGGTTTAGGCTGAACATTAGGAAAGAATTTTTCACAGAAAGAGTGGTCAGACACTGGAATATGCTGCCCAGGGAGGTGGATGATTCCCCATCCCTGAATGTCTTTAAGAGTCATTTAGATGTGGTGTTGAGGGATGTGGTGTAGGGGAGGAATTTGTAGAGTAGGGCTGATGGTTGGACTCGATGATCCCAAGGGTCTATTCCAACCTGAATGATTCTATGATTCTATGAAAGTAGCATTTTGGGGGTAAGAAACATTCCCAGTGAGAATTGCTGCTCTCTGGGGTGCACTCATGTCCAAAGGCAGACCCAGCCTGGCTTTGTGCTGGGAACTGGGTGTCTTTACTGCACGGAGAAACCAAGCTATCTATGGGAGTTGCTCTCAAAACCGTACACAGGCACAGTCCTCCAAGCTTTTCAGAGCTAACCCTATCAACTCCTTCCAGCAGCAGATGCAAAATTAGTCTCTATGCTTTAATAATCAACAGCAGTGATAAAAGTTTACAAGCTACCTCTAAGGTAATGTAAGACTGTGTCTGCTTAAATAAAGTTTGTAAACTAGACCTCTGTTCTTCCATCTGCTTTTTGATCTGAAGCCTATCTTAATATAGTAATCAGCAACAAGCAGGAGGGTGTGTTAACATGTTCCATTTGTTAGCATTGCTACAGGCGAGAAAATACTTGAACTTTGAGAAAAGAAGCAAAACCAAAACAATAGAGTAAGATCAAAGTGAAATCTCTGATGATTTTTTTTTTTTTTACAGAGTTTCCTTCTTTTCCTCCTTGTATTTTCAGAGATGTTTCTGATCTTGGAAGTCACCCTTAGATATTCTTTGGAGAAAGATGACACGAAAACATTGACAAGCATTAAAAAGATCCCAAAAGAGAATTAATGTAGGACCAGATCCGAGGACAAAGTTTCTGTTTCAATCAACATCAACTGTTCTGCTGCACTTGTTTTGCATATGGGAACTCCAGCTGTGAAGCCAGTGCAGGAGAAGCAGCTTTGCAGGTAAGGCATCGCAATACATACTGAAGAGGAGTTTCACTGAGAGTGTGGCTTTTTCTTCTTTCAGATACCATGTGGCAACACAAATAAATCAAGTTCAAACGACAGATTGCTTTCCAGTTATGCCTGCCCCTTAGCAAAGCGGATAAACCCAGCAAAGCACCCGTTTTCACTAAACCCAGTTGTTTACGTGCATCTAGACTGACTGTGTAATCTTTCTGAGAGTTCACAGGCAGAAGTGGTCACCAAATCAGTGGATCCTAAATGAATACCACATACTAGCCTTCATTGATCCACCTTGATTTTGTTGGGAAAACAGAACCAGTAAAAAAGACTTTATAATTACGTACAAAATTTTACAGTAGAAGGAATTGGTGCCACAAACAATTTGGGATGCTGGATTGGAAGTAGGAAAGCAGAATTCTTCTTTTATCTCTGCTATTGGCTTAACACAAAGGCAAGTTCATTCTACTTCTGTGCATCAGTCAGGGAGTCCTGTTCTAGAAGTGCATATAATAAACTGTTTCCTTCTGGAAAGGGCATGGAATTCTGCTGGGGGGGAGTGCGGGGGCAGTGGGGAAGTATCTAAATGCCAAAGGATATCATGATTGTACAGTAATATGATGGTAACATGAGGGGAGGACTTAGGCTGATGTCCTGGGAAACACAAAACATACTATTGGTCCCAGGTTTCTGATCAAAATGTTTTGATGGCTGAATATCAAACATTTGAAGTGCACAGAAGTACTTTCAAATGAGCTGCAGCCCAAGATGTTACACAGCAAATAACTACAGTAAGATTAAAAGAATAAACACACTGCCAAATCCAACTATTCTAGAAGAGAGCAAGGTAAAAATCAATTAAGTAGACTGTTGATTACAAGGTGCATGTTTAACTCCAGCTGCAAAATAATGACTATGGATTAGCAAATGTAGCCCATGTGTGGGCCTTGAGCAGCACCCAGCTCAAGTGATTCACATCATGTTATACTACCTTAAGTCTTCATATAAGTGTGGCAGGGGGTAAATGGGTCTTTTTTCACTTTCTAGAAGGAGACTAATTAGTGGAGTTTGTGGAAAGCAACCATGCCTGGAAAACTGGGGCTGGGTGGCCTTTGGTGGAACTTGCTAGAAGCATCTCCTGCCCCCCATCTCTCTGATGGGTTCTGCACTGTGGCTTCTCAGGTATGTGAAAGCCTTGCTGTGGTCTCTGAAGAATCAGAAAGGTTGGCAAGTGCATTTCTGTTGACTGGAGGGTGTTAGTTGACTTGGGCTGTGACGGAGGAGGTGGCGCTACTATTCTTGTGCTAGGGATGAAAAATTGAGGCTTAAGGGGACGTATCCAAGGATAGGAGCTGCAGAGGCAGGAGTTATCCTGGAGCTCAGTACTGGAAGTGAATGCTGGAAGGCTTATGCATGGTATGGCTGTCTTCATAGTTTTATGTGTACCTCTTCAGGCCTGTATCTGCATGGTGGAGCTGGTAACTGCAGTCATTTCTGTTTTACAGAAAAACTGATAGTTACTTGCCTCCTACTAAGCTGAAAATGCAGGTTTTTCCTGAGCAAAGCTGTGAGTTCTGTATGCTTCGGAGACTGCAAGAGACCTCTAAGACACAGAGACCGTGAAGTTTAAACCTATACCCTTTCCTTAGCCATTTCCTGTGATTTACTCATATTTAGATTAACAGCAGGTTTTTTTTGTTCTCTCTCTATTACTTATGTGTTTGATTAAAATCTGTTGCTAAGCAAGGCTCTTTCACTTAACCATATTTCAAAAATAAAATAAATCCCCCCAGCATTCCATCACACAGTTAATCTCAAAGTTATTTTCTAGAATCTCACTATCTCATGCCTATCATGGTGAGATTTTGATTCCCTTGTTAAAATCTAGTTTGCTAGTAACTACAATCTGTCTAACTTTTACAACTTCTTGTTCAGATATGCTTTATTTCAGTGTTTATTTTAATTGCAGTCTGAGGTTACCTGACAATTGTTGCTTGACTTGTCCTGGCACCTACACAAAGGCCCCACCTAAGGCTGAGGTATGAGAGAAAATAAAGTATAACCTGATTCCATTGCAATGGGCTCATGTGAAAATGGTACTATTATGCCTTGCAAGCTTTGGCAAAACATGAGGTACATGAGGAGGAAAGTCAGATCTTTTGCTCTTTTTTGGAACACAATAGGGAAAAGACTTGAGAGATAGAGATAGGGAGAGCATTATACTGTATTGCAAGGTGTGTTTCCTTTATCACTCATAAAGAGGAACCTGTATTCTCTTTTTTGGGTACTTAAAGTTATTTCAAAATGAAGACTAAAGTAATAAATCGATGTGATTTCACATAGCATTTTGTCTGCAAATATATTCTGTGACAGGCAGGCAACATAGGGGCTCCGTTTTGCAAGGTGTTTTGCTTTACTTCTAGTGAACACGCATTTTCCCTTGTTCAGGTTCTATACTCGTTGCTCTTACTGGTTTTCCACAAACTGAGTTAATATGAGTAACCCATCGTCCTACAAGACTGCCTCTGTTTCTTGGACCCTCAGGAGAGGATTCACTTTTTTCTCACAAAATCCAAAATCTCTCTTCTCTCAGATACCAAATCACAATAAGGAAAAAGTAGGTATACTGTACTGGAAATGCTAGGCACTGCAAATAGTGTATTGCCTCTTTAATGCAGCTTGTGGTGTTACTTGTTCTTTAGTCTCTCTGTACTTAAAACAACCCTTGGTTGTATTTTCAAGCTTTGTGTCTCACTGTGAGGGCAAGACACCCCATCCTTTATTTTGAAGTACAATTAGCACTTTGAGAATAACACCTGACTCCAAGTTTTTGTGAAAAGTAAGTCCATGAGCGTTGTCTAACTTCATAGGATTGTTATAACCAGTGAGACTGGCTATTTGTAACACAGTCAAAATGTCTCCAAGTGCAATATGGGCACTTCAAATCTACTCACTGCTTAAGTGTGGGTAGCCTTCGTGCTTTTTGCATTGTGTGTTGGGTAGAAGAAAGAGAAAGTTTAGGAAACATTATTGCTTCACGCAATATCTTAATACACATCTACCACCCACTGTGCATATCTATTACACTATCTACCGCCTAGTAGAGCCTGATTTTGCCCCATAACAAAATCCAGCAGCAGTTTGGAAGAAAAATAACTTCTCATCTCATGAGTAGGCCTAAGTCTCCCCCCTCTCTCTGTAAGGCAGATCCACTGAAGTCCTACTTGCCTCGCCAGGTCTGAGGTGTTCGCTTTTTGTTGATTTATACTTGTGATTACTGGACCGATCCCTTCTGATATGCATGTTTTGCATCATCTCTGGAAAACCAAGGCTTTGTTTTTGCTGAGTTGCATGCATTCCCTAGGTCTCCACTGATTTCAGTAGAATAGCATTTGCATGGCTGAAAAGATGCTGTATACAACTGGCAAAACAAAAATTAGGCCATGCAAACTAACCTTTGTGCTGTTAGGTTTACTGTTTGTGCTTACAGTTGCCCTTATAAACAATAGGTGTCAGTTGTTCCAAAATTAAGCATAATACTTTGCTCCAGGTAGCAACTTGATGTAAAAGGCTTGGCAGGTGATTAGTTAATAATATCACTTAATCTGTTTCAGTAATTTAAATATTGTCAGCAGCTGAAAAAGTGCCTATTGCGAAGTAGCTGCTCTAAGGATGCTTAATCTCTTTATAAAGTGCTTTTGAGATCTACTGATGAAAGTTAGGTGGTATTATTATTGTTGCTGTGTCATAAAATCTGGGCGTATGCTACAAAATATTTTGTATGAGTACTCATTTGAATTTAGATTTTAAACAGACTGTTCTAGCCAACTTTGTATTTCTTTCAAGCTTGCTTTCACAAATTTTGCTGGCTGGTAAGCTTACACAGTATACATTTTAAGTCTGAATTTTGCAAGCATTTGCTTTCTGAGTCTGATAGTTGAGATGACTGTTTAACCACCAGAAAACAAAAATGCCAAGTGAGGTGTGACAGAGCAGAGGGAGATCGGTCTTTATGCGGTGATGTAGTAACTAACAAGCAAGGATGAATAAACCCTGCTTGTTGAACTTCCCATCAGAAACAAACCCAAGTATCTCTTCTAGGTTAAAGCTAGGTAAGCTCTGCTTGGCAGTATCTGTTAAATTGTTCCACTGATGGGCCATGCTTGTTGTCCTTCCTGGAGAAGAGCTCATATGATATGCCTCAAGTTGCCATCACACTTTCTGCTTTGCATGACTGGGGAAGAGTATCCTTGTCTGTTCAGCAAAGTATTTCAAGTCCTGCACATGCCAACAGGCTAAAACATCAAATTAGTCACATTTCAAGTCTTCTGCTCTTTAGGTAACAAAGTCTGTGTGAAGAAACCACAATGGCTGAGGCAGATCCAAATAGCTGTGTTTATTGAATACCCACAAACGTAGGAGGCTAGAAATCTGTGCTGATGAGCTGGTTGGTTTCTGGCACCTTCAGCAACTGAGCTGTGAGGGGCCCAATCAGCCATGTAAAGGCAGAGTACATGAGTAAGAATGTTATGTATGGATTTAGTGGTGGTTTTGAAACCTGTAGCAGTAGAACACCAACATAATTTAGTCACATTTTGAAGCTCCTTTGTGTTTCCAGAATGATACAGATCAGCCACTCATGTGCACCCAAAGGGTCTGAGCTATAGTTTTCACCAGAAATGGTTACTCTGCTTTTGTCTGGTAATACAGGTCTGCCACAGAAGACCCTCACTGTGCTATCTTTGACAAACTGTATCCCTTCCCCTTCTATTTTTCTTATTAGTTTTACCTGAACAGTTCTAAATGGGCAAGGACACTGTGGGGAAAATAGAGGGACACTGTATTGGATATGGGTGGCTGTGTGCAGGTGCCACCTGTTTCATGGCTGGATCCAGGACTGGGTCTTTCTGTGGTTGCTGATGGGTGAGGCTTGAGCTGTGCTTTTAGTGATGTTCTTAAGGGATGAACAACTTGACTGATACCGGTGTGCTACAACAGTAGCAGAACACAATTGTTGTCGCAAGTGCCATGTATTATTGTGCTCTCTGGGGAGGCATTGCGGGTGAAGGAAGCTGAATGTGAGGTGGCTGGGAGGAACAGTCAAGCCTCAGCAGAAGAATAACCTCAGTGGTGCTGTAGGTACAAAGTTGCTTCCTCATCACGTTGTCCCACAGCTTCAAGTCAGGACCTGAAGATGAGTGAGCATTTTCCAGGTTTTTATGATAAATGCGCAAGGAGAGCGTGGAAATGCACAGGGTGCAAAATGGAGTCAGTGTATGTCTGTAACAGTTATGTCTGTATTGACTGCTAACCTTTGCTGTGGGGATGCACATGTTGACAGGACTCAGCCCTTTCTCTGTGCAAAACAGTCCAGCAAAGTGGCTACCATTTGCCCAAGTGGGGATGAGCTGACTTTGAGCTTACCAGCTCCCCACAGAAAGGAGCCCAGCAATCTTGTGCAGTCTGGTTGAAGGGTAGTGTGAGGAAGAGACAGGGATTGCACTGAGCAATGCTTCCTGAGGGAAGGCTCTGGTTACCCACTGTGATGTGTCTCTAATGATGGCTGGAGGGTAGAAGTGTTCATAGCCTGTACCCCACCCTGAGAATTCCCCTTGCCTCCTGGGCTCTTTGCTTGCTTTCCGTGGAGGCTTCTGGAGCCTCCTGGTAATGAAAAGTCAAGGTCTATCAAGTCAAACTGAGACCAACAAAGTAAATAGGATGCCTTAGTGCTTACTTTCCCCTTCGTGGCTCTTATGGGTTGTGGTTGACTGTGTGAAAGAGCCTTGCTCTGTTCCAGGCAATGAAAGGTTGTTTGTGTGTGTATGTGGGGAAAGGGGTGGGGTGAGGGGGAGTTGGGGGGAGAAATGTGCTAGCAAAGGATTAAAGATTTAATAGTCATAAAGGAGAAGATGCTCTGTAATAAAGCATCAACACCAATTGACTAGTTTCTGTTGTTTTGATAATCACCAGGTGTTCTGCAGTAGCATGATCTGCACCTGCCTGTTGTGTTTCAGTGGCACTGAGGTGCTCTCCTCCCCACTGAGCTGTCTCTTGCTTTGCAAATCTCCCCTGAGAAGGGTGGGAGCAGTTCATGTTTGGTATGTTGTCATGGAACCAGAAACCCCTTTGGGCAGATAGTTGTCATATTTGCCTGTTTGGACAAATGCAGGAGTGCTTCTTGGCAGCTTTTGCCAGGGAGCTGGCTGCAGGGGGTGGAATCTGTGTGGGGCTCCCCCTGCCCACGCTGCGCTCCCCAGTGCCAGTGGCTCGGCAGACTGGGAGCTGGGCCAGCTCCCCAAAGACTGTGTGCACCCACTGTTCCGTGGCTGAGTCTAATCTCTTCCGCAGGAAGCGGCACGCTTCCCTGGAGCTCAGCGTGCCTGGGGATGGGGGCACAGGCTTTGGTTTGTGGGTCTCCTCAGCAGTGAGGGGTGGCAGGTGGTGTAGTGTCTCACCACTAGTGTGACTGCCCGGGCTTTAGGAGTGACCGTGATTCAAGTTCAGGAGTGTGTTTGTTCTCTGAATGTCCCTCGTGTTCAGAAAATTAATCTTTTAACACAAGAACCCTTTTTTTCTGTCACTGACTTCTGTCTGCCAGGCCCTAAGCACTTTTGACACTCTTTTTGTAGGGTTTTTCACCCTTCTGATTCTGTTAAATGTCACATCGGCTCTGTTTGCTCCAAGGTGCTGGTCAGTGCTGGGACACGGATAAGAAAGAATGAGGAAAGCAGCCAATACTGAGTCTGCATTTGGTTGTTTGTATAGCTATAATAGTTCTGTCTTCTGGAAAATTTCATCACCTGATTTGTCTTTCCTCATGCCTAATCTTCTTGTGCTTTCCCCAAGCACACTACACTCCTTGTATTTCAGTACACTGACACTAGTAAGTACTACCAAAGGCTGGAGGAAGAAGCTGTCATTTCTAATATATTTGACGTCACTGTTCCTAGAAGCTGAGGGTGAGATCAGACAGTAGAGCCAAGCCAACATCATGCCTTGCTGTTGGTGCAGAGGCTGTCTCCCCATCCCTCCTGCTCGCAGCAATGACGTTTCACTCCTTCACACAAGTTCTGGTGGTGCGTGTCTGTTTGCACAGGCTTATTCAGCCCCCTGGACTGGCTGTGAGTTGGTTTCAGTGTTGTTGTCATCCCCTCTCCCCGCCTTCCTAGGTTTGTTTCCTTCTGATTTACTGGCTTCAATTGGTTTATCAGTCCATCAGCTGCACACCAGTGCCAGCAGGAGAGCAGGGAGGGGAGATGGGCTGGGGTGGACCCCTCTCCTGTGGCGTCTGTGAGCCTTGGTCTCAGCCCAGCCCTACCATCTCTACCACACCCTAAGACAGAAAAGTGAAGGACACTTCAGCTATTCCCAAGATAGATGTCTAGTTAGATAACAACAATGGACAATTAGAGCTGTGTACTGCACACAAGCATTTTTGGCAGATAGCAGTGATTCGGATATCAGTGTCTGAGGAGCAATGCTAGGTCTAGCTGTAGCTGCAAACCTACTGACACAAAGGCGCACATGTCTGAGCGCTTCCCCCTTTACTCTCTGTTGCCATTTATTTTGATGGACAGACACTTGTCTGAATTAACTGCATCCTATTATCATAAAGGTGGCTACTTTGTAACTGCTGGTAATGGCACTTTAGAAATATGTTCCTGAAAGTTTGGCACATCTGTTGGAATTACTACTCCCATCATTACATTTCAAAAATACATGTGTATATATTAAAAAAAATTTTGAAATCAGGTTAATCTGCTGTATTCTTGACTCTTGGCCCTAAATTCAGGAGGATGCACACATTTTCAGAGATGTATTTTTAAGGAATAGCTTTCCTATTAAAAATTCAGCTTATCTTTTTGCTGACTTGCTGAACTGCACCAGATCTCGACTTTCAAAGGTGCAGATCCAAGCAAGCTCCAACTAAACTTCTGCAAAAGGGATTATACAGCAGTAAATGGAATTATGGTTACCAGAGAACCTAAGTCTAGCTAGATTTTTACTAAAAGAAAAATTTCCAGAGAAGTAGCGAGTTGCCACAAAGATGAACTGCAGTGTCTGTTTGAGAGTCCATAAAAATTGGAGCCTCTCTAATACTTGCATCAGCAAATTGAAGGCTGGCTATAGTTTCTTGCTCAATCCTTGGTTCAGAAAGCATTTAAACAAATGTGTAATCTTGTTTCTATTCAGCAGGGCATTTAATTTCAGTAGTGACAAAGGAAAAAAGGCTTTAGTCTATGGTTAGTTTTAATGTGGCTGAGAACTGGAGGGCGTTATGACTTCCAGTTTAAAATCTTTTCTGTAATGAACTGCTTTCATAATTGACTCTAGTGGGCATAAGACCAAATTTGATTCTCATTCAATCTTAATAGTTAAAGCTAAGCTCTTAAAACCTAAGCTCCTGTAGGGTGAACCACCCTCACAATTTTCACAGGTGGTCAAGTTTTCACAGGTGCTGAGTGTCTCTGCTCCTGGCAGAATTGCATGGCACAGGCACCCTACAGAACAACAAAAATTATTTTATACCCTATTCCTGGAAATTGGCTGCCAGCTTGTAGAAGCAGTTGACCACCTCTCTTGCGTGTTTCCAGTGGATTATGGGACAATAAAATAAAGCTTGTTACTAAAGGGCTAAGCCTGCCTGAATTGTCCATAATCTTCTGCTTATCAACTATTGCTAAAGTCCATTTATTTATAACCATGACAAATAACCCTCATGTTCATTCCTCCAGTGATTTATTGTGCAATTGTTTTGCATTCCTGAAATGTAAAACAAACCATCAAAGTAAAACATGATGCAAGATACTAATTTTTAAGAAATAGAGGAGCATGATTTCTTGAAATGGGCAATGCAAAACGTAAACCAGCTGTTCATACACACTATGATAAGATTTAAACTAAAGTTACAGTTCTGATGAGTTCTCCATGAGAAGTGCAAGCTGGTTTATTGTAGAATAGATAATGATTATGCCACTTCATCACAATGTCACTTAGCTCTCCAATAATTAATCCTCCTGCCTAAAAGACTGGACTGCTCTAGAACCTGTGTCCCTCATTGACCTGTAGTTGCAGAAAGTAGTTAATGGAATTTGATTCAGTTTCCATTATGGGAAAAGAAGGCTGGATGTGGCATTCAGTGTGTGGTGTCAGTGGTCATGTTTATATCTAATCTCTATTTCTCTATCGTCCACTCTTCTAACAGGATTTGTAACAGGAGGCTGAGCTGAAATTAGGATACCATAGGAAAAATATGGAGGTTTTACTTCTCTCTCACAAGATCTTTGGAGACGTGTAAGACTGGGCCTGCCCAAGGAGCACCAGCTGTGCAAGGGAAAGGTGGTTGTTTCTTTACTGGCTCTGCTTGTCCTATCTGTCCCAATTAAACTCATGAGACCAAGAAAAGCCCTCAAGTTGGTTAGGGCTTTTGTGTATAGATGAGCATAGAGAGATTCATCTAAAACAAGGTTGGAAACTTCTTCACAAGTATTACTTTTGAGGACCCTTGAATTAGCATGACTCCCTCAGCCAGACCTATGTTATTTGACCAACTTGTCATATGGACATATATAAAATAATTAATGGACTGTACTGTAATGTGGTCTCCTGGGTAATCCAGGTCCAGGATAAGTAGAGCAAGCATATGATGCTGATTGTGTTATTGGTTATTGTTGATTGTGCCATTGGCTTATTCAGCTCCAACCCGACCCCACCACCAATATGCAGCACAGCATGGACACAACTGAAAAGCCTGCTAGGGTTGTTGGGCTCTGGCTGTGAGCTTGTGGGTTTATGACCACTCATAGTGAGCCCTGAATGAAGGTTTTCTTGCCCTGTCGTGTATTCTCTGCAGAGTTCACCCTGCAGCCTTTCCTGCAAGCAGCCCTTTTTCTGAGATATCTCTTATATTTGACTGTCTTATACGTGAGACCTTACCTATCCTTGTAACCTATGCCCTTCTATCAGGCTGGCTGAGATTGATTGGTGGGTTCAAGAGCTACTGGAGAAGGACACACCTGCATCTCAGCCAGGAAATACAGGCACACACCCATATGAAAATACACATGAACAGGCACATTATGATCATATACACCTATTTTCCTAGAATCCAGATGAAAACCCTACAGATATTTGTTGCCCACCCTTGTTATTACGAGCAAAGTCAGACTCTCAAGATACAGGAAGTCTGTAGTGAAAGTGTCTCAGAGCTAAACAAATTAAATGGCTGGCTAATGTTAACATAATCAAGCTTCATCTCAGCAAGAGCTGAAACAATGTACAGAGTGCTAACATTACTGGAAATTTATGAAATGAGCATGCTGTTTCTTGGTTGTTTTGTTCTGTTTAATACCAATTGTTTAGAAAAGAAAACTTTTCTGAAAAAGGAAATCAAGAGCATTTCTCCATCCCTACTGTTGCTGCAATAACAGGAAGCAAAATTCACATATACAGAGCTTGGCAGATAAGAGCTGAATGGTAGTTTGTTTTTTATAGCTGGTGGCAAGTGATCCAAAAGAAAATTAAATTGCTTGCCCTTCTAATTCACAGTGAACTGAGCCCTGAGACCCCGGAGACATGCGCAGGCACCAGGATGGAGCTCCCCAGGGATGAGAGTTGCAGGAGACCTCTCTTCTGAACTGGCAAAGTGGCTCCAAGCTGAACAGTTAATGGTCATGGGTTGGCAGCTGTAGAACCATCTGTGTAAGGTCATGCAGCCACTTAAGGGGAGGAAGGCAAGGGTGGCGCTGAGCAGCTCTGCCTCACCCAGGGGTTTCTCCAACTTATGGTCTGTTCCTTTTCTAATAAAACATCACACAAGAAACAGAAAGGAAATTTTTGGCTGGCTGGCTGTATGAAAAATTATAATCCAGGTAGCCTGTAGCTAGGTTTCCTCTTCCCTCACAAGGCAAAACTCAGCATCATCTCAAACTGCAGTTGGCACCACACAGGTTGCCTTGTAAATTATCTCATCTGAGAGAGGAAGGGTTTTGCAGCAGTAGTGCGGAGTGTAGCTGAGGTGACTGCTACAATTTGAGGCTCTGCGACAAATGTAGCAGCTACATGGTTCTTCTAATGTTATCAGTAGCAAAGTGATTAGCAGGCTTGACTGCTTGCCTGTCTTCTCTTGGGAGTGAGAGTGTGATCTCCCTATTTGGAGACTCCCGTTTCATCGTTTCAGGCTGTCTGCAGAGTTAGAACAAAGGTGCTCTACTTGTGTGTTCCAGATAACATGTATCATGTTTGGATGAAAAAAATTAGGGCTTAAGATACTAGACCCACATTTCCATAGTATGCCCAGAATTGTACTCTGCAACCCTCCTTGTCAGGAGCCATACAATATTTGGTGGTTCATCTTTAGGCCCCTGTGTCTTGTCACTTCCCTTACATTTTCCGTCTTAAGTTAGTATGTAATGTCTTGTTCCATGCTCAGGTTTGCAAATCCTAGAGTAATATCAGTGGATTTAATTTAATCCCTCTATTTCACCTAGCCTGATGGTTAATCCAGCTTTGTGACAGCACCTTATTGTTGGTGAAAGCTGGCACTACTAAAGCATAAATTTTGAGTCAGGGCTTGCCAGCTGGTACAGTTTGGTGTATGTGTATGATACAATGACAGTAAAAGAAATGCAAGATTATGTCTTTAGCAGTAAAAAAACTGAAGTATTCTGGACAACTGAAATGCATGTTGATTGTGTCTTCTCTGAAGCTTGGGCCCAAGATTCAAAAACTTACTCATTTCTGGGGTTGTAATAGTAGAGAGGGCCTTGAACAAGGCCTCTGTAAACAAGGACCTGTAGGAATTCAGGATTCCTGCCCCAAAGAGTTTACTATTTAACAAATAATGTACTTCTGTAACGTATGTGTCTCACCCAGAGGTTCAGTCATGCAAGGTGTTTTAAAGGCTGAAATTAAGGTTGATGGGGTAGCCTTATTAAACCATTGTTTAACAGCCAAGCCTGTTGTTGCCTTTAGGCTGGGCTGCATTGCAGACGTGTTTGCTGGCTTAAATACTTTGAACCAGTTTGCCTGTCTTGACACAGCAGGAGAAAAAAAAAAAAACAACCTGCTGTGTTTTTTGAGAGATGGTGGAATACTTTGAATAGCATCAGCAGAGCTGGGATTCCTATCCATATGAATTGCACCATTGCTTAAGATGCAAAGATAAACTTCTCTATATACATGGGCTGGCAGCTTCCTGACACTTCACTTTGTCCATTTGTCCCTTGTGTCCCCAGTTTCCTCCACGGTATCCTCTGATGTGTTTCCTTACCACAGAATTTCTACCCTTCATTTACAAGCATGGGATAAATATTTTTTCCTCGTGAAGTATAGAAACAAGTTCCATTTAAATCTAACATTGAAGTAATGAACAGCTGCTTTACTGATTTTTGCCTGGGCCACTTGTGAAATGATGGCTCTACTTGATGCCTGGGTCATTTGAATTTTGATCAGGTGGGGTTTAACTCAGAAAGCTACTCATTGCTGAGCAATTTTCATCACATCTTATCAGACAAATACCTACAGCCTAGCCATTTAATTGCTGTAACCTTTGTAAGTTAACTGGGAAACGTGTCATCTTTACATAATCTGTAGGAAATTTATGAGCTGGTAGCATTGTTTGTGGAAGGTGACCACTGCAAATGTTTGGCATCTCCAGCATTTGTGTTTATGGCTTGTATATGGATATGGATGGCAAGGTGTAACTGCAAATGCCTGTATCAAATTGCAACACAATGCTATGTATCCTGGATGGCTTCTGAAAGCATATGGGTTTGCAGAGATTCTCACACAGTCAAGTCTAGACCTTCAGTACAAGAAAATAAGAAAAAATAAGAAATAAGTCCAAAACCTTATCACGGGCCTCACTACACAACTTTGGATCAATACTTCCCTCCTAGTGAATTGTTCTAGAGTAACCTCTTTCTACTTATAACTAGGTACGTGTTCCTTGCTATCTAGTGCTAAACTGTAAACTTCAAATGACAACATCACTGAGATGAGTGCAATAAAATTCTTTGATAGATCTAGGTGGCTAAAAACTGTCTGGAACCAAGTCAGCACTTCTGCAGTCACACGCAGACTGGGCAAGACCCATTGCCACTTACCACAGTGTTGAGACACCTCAGCCAAGAAAATCCAGGTGTTGACAAGGCAGGAGAATGTGCACAGTGAGTAACCAGTTCCTCTGTGAAAACAATTCTTGATTAATAAATCACTTGAAACTTTTGTAATGCCCAGTTTAATAGAATTTAAAGATGAGGGAGGATTAAGTGAATAACAGGAAGCATCCTGCAAGAGTTTCCCCCAGAGCCCTGCAGGTCAGGGAGTGAAGGAGTGCAGACATGTTTGCAATTGAGGAATGTGTGCCTCTGAGGGGTGGCACAGGCTCCTGCTGGCTGTATAGCACACCAGCACTGCTGGGGTAACCCAGGGCTTGCCGGGGAGTGGATTGAGCCAATCCTGCCTTACCTCCCTGAATCACCAAGATGCATTTTTGTCTCACATCTTTTCCCCTCTCCACCCCCTGCAACAAAACCCTCCTCTGCCACTCTGAAATTTTGCTGGGTAGCTTCTGCAAGAGGCAGGATTTTCAAGGCAATGCTCAGAAGTAACATAACCCAGCAACAAATGTCTTTTATAAAATATAACATTTTCCTGGCCTGCTTGAAACCAGCTTAGTGACAGCAGAGCTATCCAGAAAAAAAAAGACTGTCTTTCTGCATGAGCTAAATTAGCATTTATATTTGGAGCATAAAACATTGATGAGAAATAACAGCTATAGATATAAAAGGTAGTTAACCAGAGAAAACAAGTGTACTGCTTAAACAGGGAAGCTTGACAGAGAACAAGTTATCAAAAGCACAATGATGCTTGAAAAATACCATGAGCATGACAATAACTTTCTGCACATAAGTGGAAGTATGGTTCTCCTGAGCCACAGAATATAATAATCTGGAGTAAATCATTCCCTCCCTTTTCAGACAAGCACTTCCCACTGCCAAAAAGATGACTGTATCATGGGCAGGGGAAAAAATTACTCCGTGAAACTCTGAATAGCACTACGTCTCCAGATATCAGCTTTAAACTGCCATATTAAAGAAGCGTCCTACTAACATCTTTTTCATTAGTGGCCATTAGTCTTGTGGTCCTACTGATAGTGTCAAAACAAATAAGCGCATTTTTTTTTTCATTCCCAAACCAAGAGCATTGTAGCAGCTATGCACAAGGTCCCAAAGGTGAAGGAACGAACAGAATTGCCCTGTGAACTTGAGACTGTAATTGGCATGTTAGTGGGAAGAGGAAGGGGAAAGTGTTTGAATTCTCTTCCCAGCCTCTAAAATGCTGCAAAACAATGTTAATTCTCCATTATACTAATGTGATAGGAACATGGAAAAGGCTCAGCTTGTGAAAAGCAGTATAGAGATGTGCTCCAGACCTTGATAAAGTCCTGATTTGTGTTTGCCAAGCAGTAGTGCAGTACAGATTTTTGCTTGTCCCTTGTGCATCTGTAGCTCCTGTTACTCTATTAAATTGAATAATTTTGTGAGGATTTTTTTAGCATTGAAAATCCCCCTTAACAGAGTGCTAGCCTCTGCAGTCAGGTAGAAAAAACACAAAGTCTACAGGACTCATATGGAGCAGGGAACAGACCCCCGTACCTTCTTCAGCTGTTGTTTCATCCACTGAATTATTCCTCTTCTTCCTCTGCTGCTTCCTCTGGGTCAGCTTTTCTTTCCCAGTAGATGCGGGAATTGGAAGCTAGCAACACTTCAGCAAGCCTTGGGGAGAAAGCCATGGCCATAATGCTGTAAAGTGGGTCTGAAACATTGACACCCAGTGTGTGCCTGGTTCCTCTATACACAGACCTCTGACACTGCCTGGAACATGTCCCACAGCAGAAAAAGTAGCCAGACCATTCACTATGGGAATGTCAGTGAAGGATTGGGAGTAACTCCTCAAACTCCTCCTGTCCCCAAGAAACTATTCTAATTCACACCCATAATATCCTCAAGTTCATCTTTTGCCCACTAGTAAAATTGTTCTTAGGTTCATTGGAGTGCCAGAAAGGAGCAAAGCATTTGGTGGAAAAATGAAAAATCTGAGTTATTTTAGTAGAAAACCCAGATCTCTTCACTGACATAATTCAGTGCTGTGTGTTGTGAGCTGCAGTGTGCATGTTTCATTCACCCTGACTTTCTCGTGCTTCCTGTGAAGTGCCACAGCCCTTCAGTAGGAGTCACATGGCATCCTAGGGTGGGAAGGACAACTAGGAAAGAACCCTGAGGCACCTGACTTTAAATGACAGTATGGATCATAGCACTTAATTATCAAGATCTCTTTTTTTCTGGATGAGGAAAAAATGAAATATTTTGCTTTTCAGTCAAAGGTCCTCTGGAAATTTTCAGGTGTACAAGTTTTCAGTGAAAACAGACAATTTGCTATGAGTGACCTTTACGAAAAATACCCCACTATATTTTCTAACCAAAATTTATAACTCCCAACCCCCATCAGATAATGTTTGTGATCACTTTTAGCTGAAAGGGAACTTCCCATTCCAAATACTCCAGCTCAAAGACAAGTTGATATCAGTGTGAGGTTTTGTTTATTCAGGGATGTCAGGATCAGGCTTTAAGTCTGTAGAGACAAGAGGCCCTATTACTCTTTTAGTTGTAGATATGCAACTGATGGGTGTTCAGCCTCCAGGAGTTTTGATGACTGAGATAAAGTTTCAGATAAACATCCAAATGTTTAGATCTTTATCTAACCCAAAGCTCTGAACCTTTAAAGGATTACCCACCTCCAGGGATAATCCTGTAGTGATTTCAACACCTGTACTGAGTCAAAGTGAGTTCAGAGTCTCCTGGCCATAAGAAATGGTTCAAGCCCTCCCCACCATTTATTTCAGATGGCTAAAATCGTCTGTGTCAGATCTAAACATGATTAGCTGGACACTCTGATTTTTAAATGGCTCTATCACAGGATAACAATGACTAGTCATCAATAGGATCACTTATTACCAAGGAAAAACAACCTGTGACACTATGCTTCTGTGGCCTACAGAGAAAACATGCCCTGGATGTTTTTACAGTGAATCAGAGGCTCTAAATACCTCACAGTCTTATAGCTATTTAAATGAGCTGCTTTTCTGTCAGCATTTTGTTATGGAAGCAGACTTTGCTGCCCTCTCTTGCACCTATGATGAAAATGTGTTCATTTTGGCATGCAGCAAAGCTTCAATGTAGATTACAGGACTGAGGCTGAATATTGGTGTCCCCAGATACAGAGCAGAGTATCCCAGGAGTGGCCATTCCAATCTGTTACCACAAGTGTATTAGGCATACTGAGAGGGAACCTTTTTGGTCCTGTTCCATCACCTGCCTGGCACAGAGCTCATGGTGGGCCAGGCTGTGTGCTCCTCTCCTTCCCAGGGACCAGACTTTGTGTTTCGTTCAGCCTTTTCCTAAAGGAAGCAGTAACTCCTATCAGGGTTACTAGAATCCTTCCAGCATATCTGACAAATTAATCTGGGTTTAGTTTTGTGTTTAGATGTTATGATCACGTTTTGCAAGCAACCAGGAACTGGTAGGAAATGAAAAGAGTTATGCCTAACACTTTATTACATAGCTATGCTTGTGCACAGGTGCATGTATACAATGCACATCATTTCACCATGGATCTGAAAGTGCTTTACAAGTGTTAACTGATCATGTCACAAAAGTCTCCTTTTCCTTATTAAAAACAATGAAAATCAATGGGTATTATTCTGACAACAAAATTATAGAGAGAACACAATCTTCCCTGAGGCCTTTTGGCAAAATCTTATTTGGGCTGAATCCCCTATTAGCCAGAAAGGTAGGCATATGTGTGGTTTAATTTTTTTTTTATTTTTATTGTTTTTAAATAGAGGAACTGCCCTGTAGACTGAACTGTTAGTGTTTGATTTGGGGTGTTTTGGTTTTTTTTGCTTGCAGTGTTCTGTTGGGGGTTTTTTGTTGTTTGTTTTTTG
>VXBJ01005020.1:210867-249569 GCA_013400055.1 Nycticryphes semicollaris
TTTTTAATCTAAGCAAGGTAGGGGTGTTTTACTTTTCTGATTTTAAGTTCATCTGCTGTAAACTAACGGATTTCTGGAAGCAGCTACTGGCTTTGATCACTCTTCTGAAGTACCATGGTGTTTAAGGAAAAGCTGATCTTATTTTAATCACTGGTTCTTCAGCTCACCTTTGTAATTAGGAGGAAAGCTTGCCTCAACAGCACTCAGGTGGAATGCATAGGAAACATATGATTAAATGGAGATTCTAAGTTTAGCATTTCACCTCCAGAAAGCAAAACAAGTATGGGGTGGAAAGTGTTTTCTGTGAAGTCAAGACATTTGAAAGATGAAGTTAATTAATAGTGCCTACATAATAAGCAAAGAGAAGGGATGAAATAGTAGTAAATTAAAGTCAATTGGGATCTTCCTGTTGTATTCAACAGGGCTAGACTTTCAACCCTCAGTTTTCATACTGGGTCTTCTCTACTGATTTCATTTTACATTCATTGGTGAGGCAGAGTTTGTTGTAGTGAAATTTATCAATAAGAAAAGCAAATATAGATTGGGTTTGCTTTCCTATGCCGGCCCTATCTGATCAGCCTGAAATAGAAGCTTCTCCCTGTACTGTTGTGCATCCTACTGCTTGGTAACTTCAAACAAATGTTTTTAACAGAGATGGTGATTAAGTTCTCCTTAATGTGTTGTAAATCCCTGGAAGTGGAGGAGGATGTTTTCCTGGGGAGAACAGACTTATTTTTCCTTTTAAATACAACTAGTCTCTAGTAACTATGTTGATATGACTACTGGCAAGCAGACCTCTGCAAATATGTGTTAGGAATGTTTGGAGTTAGGAAGAATTAAGGTACGTTGCACTGTTAAGTCAACACCTAACATAGGAAAATGATGTGGACAAAAATACTTCCCAGACCCATTACTGTTACTATCACAAGATACCTACTCTTTGCATCTCAGATTCATTGTTTTTTCCCCCACCATCCCAAGGAAGATTGATCCCTGGTAAGAATTTAGTGAAAGTATTGGGAGAAGTTACTGCATGAACAGGCAAGGCTGTCTTTGTTATGTTATGTATTAGGCAATCAAAATGAAACTAGGGGTTCCCAGAAGTTTCTCCAGTTCCTTCAGCCAATGCTTTCCAAACCTCTGTGATATTCTCACCAACACATTTCATGCTGTGTGTTGTGAGAATTTCACACCAAGTGAAATCCAATGGGTAGCATCTGAAGAGTGCAAATGCACAGACAACTTGATATAAAGCCATTCTTAGCTTAATCTTCTGAAATTATGTTGAGCTCATGCTTGCTTGTGTTTGTAACTCAAAGGATCATCAGAAAACACTTCTTCAAGTGATTTCTAGAGCTGACACTACAATATATGGCACAGAGTGAGCTTCCTGGAATCTGACAGATATTGAAGTCTGGAGTATTTTATTTCCCTACCAACAAGAATAAAACGTGCAGTCTCAGTTCTTACCTGTAGAACTTATGACAATGGTCTTCAATGGCAAACAATCACTAGGAAAAAAAACGCTACTTTTGTTCATCTCTTTTCAAAACTAGTTCAGATTGGAAAGTGTTATTAACAGCAAATCCCATGAACAACTATTTTAGGTCTTTGATAGGTTACTTGAAATATCTAAAGAGATGCAGAGAAAGTGTTAAAAGTTTCTTTAACTCAAGTTCTGGACTAAATGTAGAAGCTACCTGATTCAAGGGGAGATTCAAGTATATAGGAGACGGTTTGAATGGGGACATTGAGTCTAGCGAGTATTAAGTTCAATTTTGCAAAATGTTTCTCCTGTTTAGCTGTTTGATTTCAAACTTTGATGTTGGTATGACAATTTCTTTTAAAAATTAGAACCCTGGTAAAGGTCTATTCAGTTCCATTTGTTTCCATTTGCAAAAGAGCGAAGTGTGGGTCAAAAGGCTCCAGAGGTGCCTGACTCCTAGCAAAGGAGTTATTCCTAGGAAGGAATTCCTTATTCTGGGGATGGTGAGACACTGGAACAGGTTGCCCAGAGAAGCTGTGGATGCCCCATCCCAGAAGCGTGCAAGGTCAGGCTGGATGGGGCTCTAAGCAACCTGATCTAGTTGAAGATGTTCCTGCTTATTGCAGGGGGGTTGGACTAGATGACCTTTAAAGGTCCCTTCCAAACCAAACTATTTTATGATTCGAGGATAGAAGAGTAAAAGTTGTCTCAAAGAGGCCAGACCGTGGCAAAATTCTTTCTTCTTCATTCTCCAAAGTTGAACAGCCAAAGAAAATCCAAATGCTATTTGTTTTCTGAATGGCTGTTTACATAGTACTCACCTTGTTGACCTGTCTCCTGGGTCATCAGAGTGAAAGATAGCAGATTAAAACTGATCAATTACACATTTTTATGGTATGTATACCAATAAGCAAATAAAATATTGAAGGGGGGTGGTGGTACGGCCATGAGTCTGTCATACCCAACTAGTAAAGCCAGTAGTCCAGCCATCTCTGCACCAATATAACAATACTTCCTTTTATAGCTTCTCATATTATGAATGAAGTCTAAAATGCATCCACCTGACCAGGGAAAGTAAGAGAGGAAGAGGGGGGAAATGGACAGGAATAGGAGGAAAAGCAAAACAACAATGCAGTGCTTTGGAAAGGTAGGCTTGACTCCAGCTTAACTTCAAACACCCCGAGCTGTGTGGTGGCTCGGCAGCTGGGAAGTTTTCCTAATTATATTGTGCATTGTGCTGGAGTGGCTTCTACTGCTGCGATACAGCCACGCTGCTGAAGACTCCAGGGAATTACCTTGGTATTTAATTTGTTGTTATGAAAACAGTGAGTTTGACTGCAGCAAGAATAGTCTCTTCCCAAGCAGTTACCAGAATCCTATTGTTGTTCTCCTTCTTGTTGACCTTTTTGCTGGTTTTACGATTATAATAATGATTTTCCCGGTTTTGCTATCTTGAATTTGTTTGATTTATATTGTGCCAGGAATTCAGAAAGGGAAAAAGCAGCCCATCGTAGGCAGAAGTTCTGCTAAATGAAGGATTCCAGAGAAGCAATTTTTTTGAATGGAATGTTGATGGGAAGAGCAAAATTTTCCTGGATTTAAGCATTTTATTTGTATGTGACCATTAAAACATAGGGCCCATTTTCAGCACTACTATTAGGATGCTACCACACAAGCTGGTTATATGTGCTATTTTTAAATTACATTAAAAGCAAGGACTACTTCTTTTAGAGCGTAAAAGTGGTGGAAAATTCTTACAATGATTCTTGCATCTGTAACTTCTGCCGAGATCAATTNGCTGCTGTGGATAGCAACAAATAGGCTTTACTTGGGATCCTGTTCGCAGCATCTCTGTGTGAAACCTCTCATCGACCTCCCATGGAGGTAAGGGTTGAGTAAGTCTGGTTTAAGCCATGCTTTACCCCCTTGAGTCACAAGGGACAACAGCATGACAAAATCATTTCCAGTTCTCTTTTCTTGTGTCTTCTGAGACCTAGAGTTTAATTTCTCAGAGTGCCCAAGACAGTGCCGATCTTAGGAAGGCATTGGCTTGGCTGGCACAGAAATCAAATAATTATAGAATTATTGGGCTGTGCTTTGCCCTCTGCTAGTGGCCTGTGATATTGGCACTAGGCAGTGTGTAACTGTGTCTTCATTCAGCCCGTGTCCCCCCTTGTATTTTAACAAGTCTTGCATCCTATCCAATACACAAGCAACAAAGCTAAAAGGTGCTCAAAGTGCCTATTAACTTAGACACAGATTTGGGTAAATTTATGATGCTATTCTGAAAGCCAAATATAATAATAGAAGAACATAAAATTATCATTACATTTCCTACCATAAATGCTCTTTTTTGTAGATTACTACTTTTGAGGTAATGTTTGCATACAAAACCATGCAACACCATGATAAGAGAACGTAGTCATTATGATGGTATTTGCTGTGCTTGTACAGTATGCAGATTCAGTTCCTACCCATTACTTTTCCTTTACTACTTATGGTTGTGTTTTAAAAAAAAAAAAAAAAACAAAAAAAAAAACCCAAAAAACCAACCAAACAAAACCCAGACACACCAAAACATAGAAAAGTAGTAAATGTTTTTGAATTTGTGTATGAAACTGTTATCTGTGCTCTGCAAAGCCTATATTTTAATTGATATGCCTTATCTGCAAGGACTTTTTTTTTTTTTACAATAAGGGCAGTGTGCCATAAGCTACTTATGAAAGTCCTATAAGGAGAAAATTATTTTAATTACATATATATTAAGATTACAGTACTGCAAAAAAAAAAACGTGCTATCCACTTCAGGAATACAAAAAGGACCATTCCATCCTACACCCAGTTCTCCCAAGAGAGCTTGCAATCCACAACAGCAAAGCCAACAGGGAATAACTGAAGTAGCATGCGGGAGCTGGGAAATCACTGTGTCTTCAAACACAGGCACAGTCCTGAATACATTTTATTAGGACTCAGATGAAGCAAAGTGTGGAACTGTCCTGTCTGCTGTATGTATTTTGTTTGTAGATGACAATAATGTAAGTGAAAGGTGGCAAACATTAATTGCTGGTTTGCTACCTCCTCTTCCAGCAGTGGTGATGTTTTGACATATTTCTGTATTTTGCATGCAGTAGTCATATATACTGTCCCCACGGACTCTGTAAAGATGAGCTTTATGCTCCCTGTCACAGACATTGTCTTATTTTTTTTTACCAAAGGTACTGGCTGCCATTAGACTTTTTTTTTTCTACAGGGTTATTTTCATAGATATTTGCAGTAGTAGATTTTAGCATACGGTAGGAAAATAGTTCCAGAAGAGCAAATTGTCACTGCCGTTTAATGAAAAAATCCAAGCTCGAAGAAGCCACAAAACTACACTCCCACTCATTTGTTATTTTGCCCCATTTTCCTCAGCAGCAACATCTAAAACTCATCTTCATAATGCAGATGGAAAAGACTCAATAAATCTCCACCTAGGGAATATCATAACCTAGACAGAGTTGAAATATTGCTGAAACAGACAGAAAGACGTACTTAACAGAAGATCATGAAAACTAGTACAATGCTGGAATAGAGTTTGTATGCTAGTTTCCTCCTCCCCTGGGTTGCCTGAAACCCACATGGAGCATGGGTGTTCATTTATTTCAGGCTTCTGGAATTTTGTGTGGAAGTTTGTGTGCTGGAAAGTGGGAATGGGTTTAGGAAGCCATGATTCATCCAGAGGCACAGAAGTAAACACTTTTACCTGCACTCTGTCCTTGCTCAAAGTCCATTTCTCAAGGTGGCATTGCAATCAATGGTTGTGAGATAACATTTGGATCCCTGCTGCCAGCCACAGACAGGTGGACACTGACCCAACCAAACCTCTTCTGGCAAAAGGTTCCATCTTGCCAGACCACTGAGACCGCAGACCTCTATGTAGTAAATGGTGGAACTAAACCAAACATTACCCTTCCTAATGGCCTTTTGGATGCTGTCCTCAAGCAGTAAGAAAAGATCCAAAATATTGTCGGAACAGAGGGCTACTCTATGTCTGTTGCCAAACAAAATGTTCTCAACACTCCGGTAAGACTTCTGGGAAAGGATTTTTCTTTTCACAGAAAGGTTGTCTTAACAGTTTTCTGAATGTCTGTCAGGTGGGTGACTGTTTTGACTTTCAGTTCTGTCAGTGTTTTCTTCCTGTGTGCCCACTGGCACACAGAGAAAGCTGAAGCAGATGATCTGCTGAAATGCCAGGTGCCATAAGAGGGGAAAACCAGGACACAGAAAGTTCTTCCCACCACTCTTTGCTGCCTTTCAGCTGGACTTTTGGTCCAGTGGTGCACAAGATAAATGAGATGAGGGAAAGCCACTTGTGAGGAATTGTACAGGTGAGGAAGGGAAGCAAACCCCAAGCTCTTAGCCCAACCTTCAGCTGAAGTTTTCCTCCTCGTGTGCCAGCACTCAGCTTAGTAGCTGCTTAGTGGCACGTTTCAAGGCAAGACTTATCTTTCAAGTGTGTGTTTGTATAGCACCTAACACAGTGAAGCCTTTCTCCTTGACTGCAGCTTGGAGACATTATCACAACACAAATAGTAAATAATAATCAGGTTAAAGATAGCACTGAATTAAACCAGAGCAGTATGCCTGTTGGACGCCAAATGGTACACAGTGCCAGCTCAGGCAACTGGCTC
The DNA here is from genome assembly GCA_013400055.1 of Nycticryphes semicollaris. Classification (NCBI taxonomy): domain Eukaryota; kingdom Metazoa; phylum Chordata; class Aves; order Charadriiformes; family Rostratulidae; genus Nycticryphes; species Nycticryphes semicollaris. Next base: position 217,024 of record VXBJ01005020.1, read on the forward strand.
TCAAAACTGAAAGAGAACATTCCTCCATGGTAAAATAAACACTATTCTTTTTCTCTTAAGCTAGATAAAGCATTGTGTGTTTCTGATAAATCCATATGGTTTGCTTGCTTGCAGAGGAAAGCATGAAGAACAACAATTCCCCAGATTTCTTCCTCAGAAATTGCATTATCAATAAATGCCTGTGATATCAGTTGGGTTCTTTAGCCCACACATCCGGCCGGTATCTTAATTGCAATAACTTCACGTCCCAGAAAACCAATGCAGTGATATACAAGGGACCTGATTCCAACCCCTAACCACTCAGAGCCCGGAAAGTCTTTCAGCATTCCTGCAAACTTACATAAGAGCGAAGGAGTAGATAACATTGTATGCTTGCAGTTAAACATGCAGGATGCTTGTGCCCCCTTGCAGAAAGGAGTGAAAGAATGGCCTTTAAGGAAGTTGTTCTGAATTAGAAAATGGCCTTACAACTTAAGAATTTGGAGTGCAAAACCAAAGGCTCCTGGGACTGAGTGAATTGTTTTTTCAACTTTCCAAAATTACTTCATTGCACTTTTTTCTACAGTCTATGACAACCCCAAACCTAGCAAATAAACAGACAAAATGCTCTATGTGGTCTTTATATATTCCTAAGTGGAGAAGGAAATTCTCTTGACCTCAAAAATTCCTTTAATTTACCTTTAGAATTGGGAACTACAGATCAGAACTGGGAAGATAGACTGGTCTGGCTTCCACTCCTGGGAAGATGATAAATGGCCTTGTACATCTCTTGGGAAAGAGTCAGCTTCTGGGAAGGGAGTGCCTGTCTCTAGGAGGGTGTCGGTAGCACAAGGGTGGAAGGGAATCCTACCAGCATAATTTTCAAAACACCCAGTTTTTCAAAAGTCTTTTACAAAGTTCCATGATAAAGGTTATTTAAGAAAGTAACCTGCCAGTGGATTACTTTCAACGGTGGAGAACCCTCAGGAATGGGTGGTGTATCTTTATTGATAATGAAGAGGAGAGAAGGGAATGAATGCTAAAATGTGCAATCTTGCATATAATGCTTAGCAGTTCTCCATAGGCAAATGTTGTGCCAGGTTCAGAAGCACCATGTGAGTGGTCAAAAAGGTGGCAGGTGAGGCTTAAATGAAAGGGAATGAATCACTGGAGAAATAATGTAAACCATGCTTTCACAATGCTCAGCTCGGGTAGCTCCAGAGCAGTAAAGAGACCTCAGCATCATCAGTGACAGTTCTTGGGGATTGTCTGGTTGGTGTGCAGTGGCAGCCAAAAGAGCCAGCAAAGCACTGGCCATCATGAGGAAGGATATTGGTAACAAGAGAAAGAGTGTCATTGTCCTGCTGCAGAGAACTGCTGTAGTGACAACACCTGGAGTGTGTTGTGTGGTTCTGCATCTCCAGGAGCACACAGCAGAGCTAGACAAGGTCCAGAGAAGGGCAAATAAATGGCTTAGACGCTGCTGATTGGATGATATCTTGTGCAGAAAGACTAAGATGATTGGATTGCTCCAATTTGGAGAGAAAATGGGGGTCTTGGGGGGGAGATGGTAAAAATTTGCAAAATCACTAATGTGCTGGATTTGATGAAGGAAGAGGGGTTATTTACCAAATTCCTTAATGCTAGAACTTTGTGCGGGCGCTTGGTGAAACTAACAAGAAATCAGTTTAAAGCGAATAAAACAGTATCTTTAGCAATGTGGTTAGCAGTGAAGTTCTGGGAGGTGTTGCTACAGCAAATTTTAGGCAGACAGTGTCTGCAGGTTCAAATAGCGATCAGACAAACTCAGTGACAGCAGGTCCACAAGTAAAGGCCAAAGGAAACTCTCACCTACCATCCCTAATACATACATTGTGGGTCTTGGAGGAGAATGACCAGAAGAGGCCACAGAAAGCAGGCAGGTCCATTTGCTGTCTTTGAATAGTATAATTTATTGCTAGTGTCTGAGATGCAATACCGGTTTAGATGGACTGCTGATCTGATGCAGGATGTCTCTTAAGCAGAGACAGTGAAGTAGTGATTTTCAAAGCTGTGGAGGGTAATCAGGCACCTCTTTCATTGAAGTTTCATCTAAATCTTTTGGGCTGTTGTAGCACTGTTTCAATGTCAGTTTGCAGCTGGAATAGCTTCTTTGGGGATGATGTGAGTATAAAACAGTTCAAAATTTGATAACTTGTTGTTCAAGAAAAAGGGAAGTTGAAAGGTGTGAATCTGCTAATGTGTAGCAGTACTGTTATATAGGGTATAGGCTTGTATCAAAGGCTTTCCGTTTAGTAGCTATGAGGAAGAAGTTACTTTTACATGTGTTAATGCCACTGAATTTATGGGGTATATAACAGGATGAAGAAGTGAGATGGTGTCATTGCGCTTCAGTTAGTAATGAGGGTAGTTAACTACTACCCAATTTAAGGGTAAGAAATTCTTATTTGAGAAAATTTTGGAAGGGGCTAGGGTGAGGGTTATCTCGTAGGTTTTGGTGAATTAAGACTAATGATTCTTAAGTTTGGTAAGGGGGAGTGCTGTCTTCTAGACCTGAAAATTCACCTTGGACATTTCCCTAGGGCCGTAGCTTTGCTGGCTTTTTGCCATCCTTGAGGCTGTTATTAGCACCTAAAGGGATTTATGCATTTTGTTGCACTCCTACGATATTCTTTGGCTGTGTGGTAGATGGTACCTTACAACGTAGTTCCTTGATACTTGCATGGTCCCTGTGGAAAGAGATCAAGGGCAGGGGTAAAATGCTATTAGAGGATCCTCAGCCTAGGGAGAGGAAAGTTTGAGTGTTATTTCAATGCAACAAAAAACGTGTATCCAGTTCTGTTTTCCTGTTGTTAGTATATGAAGTTATTACCAGATTTTAAAGGTTGATCTAACCTACAGGGCAGGACTGTGGGTCATTTTGTGAAATCTCAGTTAACAGAAAGTGGTATCAATGCAGTCAGATCACATCCTGAAGTCAGAGTTTTGATATTCAATTTTGAGGTGGAAGAAATTTTCCTATTTGTTATCTAGACAAAGTATTTTTTACATTAATGAAATATTTTCATACCAGAAGGATGTAAGTTCTTAAATTTAAATATGCCAGCTTTGCAATAATCTTGGTTTGATCTAAAGTTAACAGCAAGAGCTTCTCTCTAGTTGCAACAGGTAACTGTTATCTTAAATACATTAACAATCTCACAGTTTATGTGAGATTTAGTTTTTACTGTGACTATTGTTAAGGGTTGGACCTTGTTACTGCTGAGTGCTATGCAAGGCCTTTTAAAAAAAATAAGAAGTTCTTTTTCTTGTCCCAAATAGTCCAACATTTTGTCTAAGGCCACATGAGCAGTGTGTCTGTGGCATATGCAAGAATGAGACAAAACAGAAGATTAAATGTGCTGACTGCCCAGCCAGTTCTGAGTGTTTGTGGGAAGTATGGGATAGGCAAATTTGTGTTGCATTAAGTCTTTACTTTTTCCACTTCTGAAAATCTAAGCAATACTTCTAGTAGTTATTAAGAAGGAATTTGCTTCTTCCTGGCACTTATTCTGATCTACCAGGTGTGTGTGGTCTCTTCCCTTTCTGAGGTTGCCCTTTTGTTCTGACTTCTTTAGCCAAAAAAAAAAAAAAAAAAAGGCAGCTGGACAGCTTTAGTCTGTTAAATAGTCCACATTACTTACACGGCTACTCTCCTCACTGACCCTTAACAGTTTAGTAGCTAGGAACTTTAAGAGGCTCAGTCTTAATCTTCTGTCTTCAAAGGCACCAGAGCTGTTGCAGAATGTGGCCTTTTGATTGTGGCTTTCCCTGAATTTTAGAAACCCACCTTTGCCAGCTGGTCACTTACATGCTTCTTTCTAGGTGCCAACAACACTAAAACTAAGGTAAATTACATAGACTTGTCTGAGGGCTTCCATTACTCCTTAATGCTTTGCTCTCCTCCTGGCATGAGCTCTCTCAAATAGTGTGTTAAATAGCAGACTGCTACCTGAGGGACAAAATGTTCAGAATCCTTCGATGCACAGCCCAGAGAAAATATCCTGGCCAAGGAGCACTCTGGCTCAAGAATACAGCTTTTATATCTTCACTCTGAACTGAGGAAAGGTGGCAAGCAAGTGTTGTGATGAAACTGTGTCTCAATATGTGGTTTCAGGAACTGTCTTTCTGTAACCTGTGCAGATGTCAAGATCTGACCCAAAGGAGCCTCATTATTTAGGGAAAACAGTCGTTTTCAGCAAGACAGGGCTGTGGGGCTAGTGCTCTCAGTAGATGTTTATCTTTTTTCCCCAGGGTTAGTAGTGTTCTGCCATGGTTTCACATGGGCACTGTTTCCTATTTCTTTGGAGCACTGTGCTCTCGGCAGTAAGGATTGAGAAGAACTGTGGACATGGTTGGGAATCTGTACTTATTCAAAGAGTATGCACAATACTGATATTTAGGGATTGTGAATTTGACCCTTTCTTATTGCTGTAAGATACACTTGAGTATCTCTATGGCATACAGAGCCCTGCGTGTCTGCTGCACGTGAGAGCTTAATACCAGAGAGAATATTTTTTCTCCCTGGAGACAGATGCATGAAAACTTCCTTCATGCTTCCCTGTAGGTGTTGTTGCTCTTTCCTACTTCTGCTACAGACTGCAACAGCCATTGAGTGTGGGGTAAACGCAAGGGTGCTCACTCCCTTAACTCCCTGTGGCAAGTGGCTGTAAAAATGGTTTCCTTCCTGTATCTAGACTCCTGAAGTGCAGACCAAGGTGTTAAGGGTTGGTAATGCATTGCACTGGAATCACGTACTGACACTGCTGTGCTCCTTTCTCCAGGAGCACCAGTGATGTGTGTGTGCCTGCTGGGTTCCCTCAGATGCTTACACAAACACCAGCAGCTGCTGTCAGTGAAGGCTTACAGGACCAAGCTGCAAGGGCCTGTGTTAGGGTTGCTGCACACTCAAAAGCCTTGACTTGGTTGCACAACATTCCTTCATATCCTGTCCTCTCTTGCTGACCTTTCTTCCTTGTTTTCCATGTGACTGACAGCCCTTTAAAACACAAAGCAACAGGATAGCGTTGGATGGTGGGAGGAAACATTGTCATCGGTTTGGGATATCATTATTGAAACAGCTTCAAGTTATCAACAGCTTCAAGGGGGAAAAAATGCTGATATTTGTTTTTTTCCTTGCATACTATTCCCCATTCATTAATCGGTTTCTTGACTCTCTGACCCACTTTCCTGCAATAATAGTTCTATGGAAAATATAATATTTCTTATCCCAATGTCTGCATCCCTGGGCTGAAGATTTTAAGTTCTGCTTGCTGGCAAACTCTTCGAAGGTGCTTCTAAATAACACCTTTCCTTCCTAACAGTTTGAAAAGCATGTCCTAATCATCTCTTTTACTGACTTTTCTTCATTGCTCATCACAGCTGCTAGAAGAACTGAACATACTTCAGGAAGAGTTACTTGACTTTTATGAACTGTTAGGGACAATAGGGGTGGAATCATAGCAGAACCCTTGTCTCTCGGGCCATCAAAATAATTCCCTGTATAAAACATCACCAAAAGAGGTTTGACTGGAGTAACTAGTGTCTCAAAGCCTACCATGTATCTAAGCACCACAGAATTTTGCAAACATTCAATAATTACATTCTCAGTCTCTTTAATATTGATGTTCTGACTTGGTGCCACAATAGCCACTGTGTTTAGTAAGGTAATTACTAGCCTCGCTTTAGCATTGTATAAATTGATGTACAAAAAGGTTGCATTAGGTTGCTGCCTGATTAAACACTGCCTATGCGGTAGAGAGAGAAATTAGGTCTGCACCTGACTCCCTCAATTCTATTTTGTCAACTAGGGTAATGCCTCTTTTTGATTCTGTAAGTTCACCTAAGGTCTTCCCTAGTGCTTCTATACATTACTAGAGAAGGAAAAAAAAAAAAAGTAAAGCTGGAAACAAACAGTAGGTAGGCAAATAAGAACTTCCTGCTACCTCCCCCCCAAAGAGCTGTGGCAGAATGCAAACTGATGACAAATTTCTAATTGAAGAGATGCTAGGAGTTGAGCTACCTTAAAATGTTGCCAAGATCAAAGGGAGTAAGAAATATTTGTGAGTAGGCCTGATATTGAGAGAAAATAGCTTTGGGGATGTGGAGCAGTGGAGAGAACAGCTTGCCCAGGAGCACAGACCTTTGCTGTGTAACGAATACAGTGGTGAATATGAGTGTTATAATTGCACAGCTATAGTCGTAAGCCTGGTGCATTTTGAAGATCAAAGATTCCACCCAGCATAGCCTGTTGTTCATAATATGGGCCACAACTGTGGCCAGTAACTTGTGGTGCAGTTTTACAGTTTCAGCACTTGCGTTTACACTCCATCCTTTGCACTAGCTCTAGTGGCTGTGAAGCCAACCTGAAACTACCAAAGAAAGTGTAGTTTTGAGTCTGCTCTGCCATTGCAAAGTGTTTGAATGAGGCATGATGACATAGCTAGGGGATGAGAAGGCTGCCCTCAGTTTGAGCAGGTCAAACCACAAGGTTATTTATAATCAAGATCATCTAAAGCATCTCTGTCAGAGATCCCACCTCATGCTGAATCAGAAAGGCTGATGTTCAGAAACTCCCATTGTTGCCTTTTATTTTGTACCTGGGATGGACTAGCATTTTCAGAAGCATGGCACTACCTTCAGCTGTGTCACTAGAATGTCCCCTTCTTTGATAGAAAAGGGTTGTGGATATTTTTAAATATTTTTTTCCCCACTTGTTATATTGAAGGCTGAAAACCTTGAAAAAATCTACCCATGAGGTTGCAGTAACTTGATACAAGGACAGGAGAGAGGGGAGGGTTTAAAAAATAAAATGGCGTTTATGTTCCTCACCCTCCTGTGATATTCATAAAAGTCATGGTCTAACTAGCATTTATGATTTTTAACACATTTATCATGGGGCCTCAACAGTGGCAGCAAGCTCCAGGTTTGAATAACTACAACATGCAGTGTTTTAAAAACAAGGTTCAAATTCCAATCACTGGTGGGCAACATTCAGACAGCAGGGGTGAGGAAGGAAGAGTGTTATTTGCTAAGGTGTGATTTATGTATTTGAAGATTAGAAAAAGGAAATAATATGGAAGTAACAATTTTAAAAAACAGCCCTTTAGGCAAGAATCTCATTTATGTGTTTCGTTTTTTTAAAGGGAAATACAGTATCTCTACAGGCTAAGGATCAAATGGGTAAAACTGGCCAATGAGAAACTAGTAGTACATCAGTTGCAAACCAACTAGTTAAAGGCAGTTAGGGTATGGTAGATCATACTGGAAAGCTCATAGTGTTTCTTGCAGGAATGAATTTTTAACTGTCCACATGTAAACTGGGTTTTTTTAGCTACATGTGAAATTGTCTAAATCCTACTGAAACCAGTGAAAAATTGGTTTCTGATTTTTCTGTTATGCCACTGAAGAAAAAAAATCCTTTTCTTCTCCAAATGTTCTGCTCTATTCCCATTTTATCCTATCTTTTACCACCTGAAAATATTCTGGATAATGATCTTTTTTTTTTTTTGGAAGTTGGATCTTGTGCCTATATTCTGCTACTTTTCCAAGCAACTGATATTCTTCTCATTGCTCAGGCTGTCAAGGTCTTCCTGGTCTATAGAAAAGCCCTTATACTCAGCAAGGCCCTGTCCCCTCTTCAAGCTCGTAGATTTGTGCAACTATCAGGTATAATCGTGGCCTGTTCATTTTGTGGTGTTATAATGAAGATGACAAACAAGACACTGAGAGAAAAGAATTGCTTTAAAGGCCTAAAAGACAAACATAATATATAATAGAGTGTGGAAATTTACTAGCCTCTAGTACTGACACACTGGATGGGAGCAGAAAACTTTGCTTCTTAAATGCTACATAAAAGCTGAAACTATCTTAATGGTAAAATAGCAAATTTGAAAACCTTGGAAGAGCAGCTGAGAGGAACTCATGAGTATGCTGGAACAGTGCATCAGTGAGGAGCTCTTGGAAAAAGTTAGGCTGGGTGGTGATGACATGATGATAGCAATATAAATAAGTGAAAGGAAATCGCATGAAAGAAAGGAAGAAGGTTATCTGGATTATCTAGAAAGTGGCTGAAGAGAATTTGGCCTAAAATTAAAAATGGAACAAGAATCAGGCTAGACATAAGGAAAAAAAAATCATAACCTTGAGCATGCCTGGAATAGACTGTCAGACTGTAGCAGAAGCAATGACGTGGGTGGGTGAGACTAGATAGGATAAGATAATAGCAAGAATAAAGTAAGGAAACAATCTTTGTGGTGTGGGTGACTGGAGTGGATGACCCAACTCATGTTTTTCCAGGCTTTGGCTGTCTATACATAGTTCAAGGGAGGCAGTAAGTGAAGTTTGTAAATGGTTGGGTATGAGGATGCACTGTGATAAGCTTCCTGTGCCTCTGCCCGGTTTCACAGAGATGCAGATGTGAGGGACAATCGCCAGCCCAACACTTGCCAGCGGTCAAGTTGTACAAAATACCATGAAATGGAAGAGTCGAGCCATCAGTCCTAGCTGTGGCTCTCAAATCTTCCAGGCTTTGGGACCTTCAAACTGCAACTGGAAAAGGTTGACTTGGATTCTTAATGTGCCTTGAGCTGTCTGTTATTCATGGGTCTGTCACCATTGCTTCATCATTTATACATCCGTTGCCTTTAAACAGATCCATTCACCTCACTCTCCAGTGTGCTGGTGTGAACTGTGCAACCCAGGAGATGATACTAACGGGGTGGCTGCAGGCTTGTTGGTATCAGTTTCACACAAAGAAATGAGGTCTGCACCTATTTCTGTTTTGTTGTATACTCCCTACAGTGGAATGAGAAAGAATAATATGAAAAAATGAAGGTTATGAGAAGCATGAAATTGCTGTGCTGTCCATGATGTCAGGGTTTGGGAATTTTTTTTTTCTCTGAAATATGTGTTAATACAACTTCAGTCTGTTTCAGAAGAGTGGCACTGAAGGAAAATGTCCATTGAAAGACTTTTTGGCCCTTTCTGTTTGCTCTGCATGGGAAATTTTTTGTTTAATTTTGTAGAAATAGGTCCATTCTAGGCTAAAATGAACTTTTAAAGGTAGTAAACCTAAATGTGCCTTCAGGTCCATTCTCTCAACCCAGACAGGAACGAGAGAGATCTTGAAATTCTCCATCTTGCAAAGAGAAGGGGTCTGCATTTCTAACCTAGCGAGTCATTTTTCCCATACTTGGTTTTCACTAAGCTCTTCAGAGAGTAGCAGTTACGTGCCAGAGACATACCGAAAGGGAAGAAGCAAGATTTTTAAGTGCTGCCAAATACTGCACATTGTTACACACCACGGCGCTCCCTGCACACCCCTTGGGCAGCGGTTCTTGGTGTGCAAATATCAGGTAGCAATCATCTTGCATTTACACGTCTCTTTATGTGGGAAATACTATCCCCTAGTAAAGGCAGTAAGAGTATTGCTGCTGATTGCTACTCAGAATAGACACTGCAGATTTGGCGGAATTTCTCAGGGGACAGCAAAGAAAACTGGGGCTGTCTGCAAATCCTGAGGAGGGAAGAGGTTGAAAAGGTGGCAAATGCTTCCTTAAAAAATGAAAGGACACTAGGTCAAAAGTTGCTGGGTTTGGGGGGCAAGGGAAGGAAAAAATGTTTTGGGGAAGAAGGGAGAAACATGTTTTCCAAATTTCTTGCAAAAGGAGAATTCCACAAAATCTTCAAAACTGAAACACATCGTTCAGGAAAATTTTAAACCTCATTTCAGGATTAAGATCTAAGATCCAGGCTGTCTAGAGTAGCTGGGGTTCCTGGGGCCTCTGGTCTCCTGGCTGTGATTAGCTCAGTGATGACCTGCCCTGGAGCAGGGATCCCTCAGCTCCCAGCGTTATGTCAGGCAACCAAGCAGGAAACACCTCTGGGACCCAGTCCTGTTTGTGTTTTGTCAGGGGATTGTCGAACAGACCCATTTCCCAAAGACATTTTCTGTCTGAATTGCCCTTTTCCAATCTGTTTCCCTGGAAAATTCCTAACATGCCCTAGCTGCTATGCAGGGACACTGAAAGAAACTAAAAGGCAGCAAGTTCAAAGCTGAGAAAGGAATTATTTTCCCTTGCGTGATATAATTCAACTGTGAAACTCATCCCTGCAGGCTGTCACTGAGGTTGGGAATTTATCAAGACTCAGAAAGGGCTGGGAATGTATGGTGATGATAAGCAGATTTGTAATTCTATTACATAATGCTACAGAGGTGAGCTTGGAAAGGGCTGTTTAGGATGAGACCTTCATTGCTCTCTCGCGTTGTAATGGGGTGTAGTGTATCACATACAGGTATGTACTGCAGAGGCAGTTCCTTGTAGTTCTCCCATATATGCATGCAACAAGTCTTGGTGCTGGTCATTATAAGAGCAACTATACTGGCTTTCTGGGCTCTTATCCTGATTTGATATAGCTTAAATATTGAGCCTTCATGTTAAATGTTAAACTTCATTTCTGATGCACTGACTATGTTAAATCTGAGGGTCTATTCTCTTGATGTTCTGAGTTGCCTTAACCTCCCATTGGAAACATACTGAAAATGAGGATTGTTCTCTTCATATTTGGGCTCGTGTTGTCGAGACAAAGGAGAAGGGGAATGGGCAGCAAAGTTTTCTGAGGTGTCAAATCTGTGCATTTGTGGGTACAGTAGGTCCTGGAAAGGGAGGGGAACATGTGGCAGCAATTGGATGTTTGGCAGATGACACTTCAAATTCCTGAACTGCAAAGACATGGGTCAGGTTTACGCTGATAGACGTCACTGTCTCACTAGTTTTGTTGGGTGGTTAATGTCAGTGCTTCTAACACAGAAAAATCACCTTTGGGCATGATTAACCTCATCTAATTTTAGAAGCTTAAGACGAAGCCTAGTCATCCAGTGTCCCTATATCCTCAAAAGAGAAATGAAGCCTGTCTATAGGGTGATTCATCCCCCTTGTCTCTGGTATCTGTCATAAAATGGATTGAATCATGCCCAGAAGAGCTCATCCCTTTCCACTGATGGCAGTGGAAGACCTGACACACCAGGTTTCCAGATGCCTAATGTTAAGATGGCTCCTAGCAGGTGAAATAAATCTCCCTCCCTGGGTAGCTGTGCTCATGGCAGCAACAACAACAAAAAAGCACAAATAAACCTATTTTTTATCAACAGAAAGTAAATTGTGTATGTACCAAGGGATAAGAGATTGCCTTCAAAAGTACCCAGCTGAGGTCAGCAAGGTTGCACAGCTATATTGCTCTCCCTTTCAGCTCTCAGACTTTAATCTGTACCTGTGAAGTTCTTGTCCACTTCCTTTTTTAGAGAAGTGAGTAGCAGCAGATAGATCTAAGAAAAATATAAGAAGATGGGAGTGTATCAAGCCTGGTGTGCGCCAAAACTGGCTTGCTTTGTGTCCTGCTGTATCTGTTGGTCTTGTGAAAGATACTGAGTCTACCTGTAAACTTTGTCTGCCTCCCATCCTCACACCATCAAGGCAGCTACGAAGCCTCCATTACCTCGCCCTCAGCTGATCTTTGGTGAAGAACATGTATTAAGCCTGTAATGAGATGAACTTGAGCTTTTAACACAGGCACTGGTCTCCTGGTACCTCAAGCCAGCAGGACTACTCACGTCCTTTTAAAATTGGAACATGCTTAGGCATCTCATAGTGAATCACATTTTCATCTGAAACAGGCCATTTTTGTGGCTTTTTCACTTAAGAACTTGAGAGGCTATGTATCTGTGAAAGAGGCATCTTGTATGCAAATCCTTTTCCAGCACTCTGGAAGTTCTCTGATAAGAAAATCATAGGAAGCAGAAATGAATGACAACAAAAATACCATGGGACAATATTACTCAAACAATGACTCTATTGCTTAAAGCAAGTAAAAATTTCGCCACAAAACCTCAGAGGAGAAGCACGCAAGGCATTTGTTTCACAAATACCTCGTTTTGGGTGCATATGTAAGACCCTTTGCCATCTGGGAGGCTTCTTACGCTTAGGTAGATGCTCATTGTCCATCTATGGAAATATACAGTAACTGGTGCAAATAGAGGCTGAGAGGAGACATCCGTCTCCCACTGGTGAGGAATGTGGGTGTGGATCGTGCCGGGCTCCAGTCCGGCCCCTCTGGGGCACTACCCTTGCGCAGCCCCGAGAACAATAACCACTGGAACATGCTCAGAGACCTTTGGGGAAGGAAAAAGAAAAGAGAAGGTGGGGTGGGGCAGATTTAAATAAACCCAAGTGCAGACTTTAATGTGCTGGTGCGTTGCTCAGTGTGTTTCCAGAGATAAACAACACATGGGAATGGTGACACGTGCATGTGGCATTTGCTCACCTGCACTGGATGTTCACCCTAGTAAGTGGCTGACATTGTGGTATAGAGCACAGGGTGAGTTGGGTGCCTCCTGAGGGTGAATCATCCTATGATGAGCTGTGAGAGCCCTCTCTGACCTGTGGGGCATCCCTGGGCTGTGTGAAAGCAGAGGGATGGGAATGCTACTGTTTAGGGGGCATATGGTGGAGAGATGGAGAAATAGGCAGTGGTTGAAGCACAATAATGTCTTAAAACAGCTAGTTATGTATTTATTAGCCATCTACCTCTGTTTTGCTAGCCCACTCACTGAGACTTCATAGGTACCAAAGCACTCAAGTACCATGCATTGTTTTCTTGTGTGTGGTGTGCGTGAGCACCTCCCATACATGCAGAGGTGTGTGTGTATTCCCCGCACTGTGTTTTGGAATAAACAGCTCCTGTGATATCTGCTTGCATAAAGCCTTCTCCTCACTGGCAATTTCCAAATCCAGACTGAATGTTTGCTTAATCACAGGCCTTCTTCATTTAATAAAAAAAATCAGTGTCAGGCAGCCCTTGCAGAGGCACCACTGCACTAATGCATCCTTTGGCATCTGCAACACATGAATCCATGCTATGTTCCACCTGGCACAGCTGCTGGACACAGACTGTCTTCTCTGATGGCCAGAACTGCCAACTGCAGCTATGGCAGGAGAAACACCACCTGGTTTGATTGGTGGGATCTTATCACAGGCAATAGCAAGGAGGGGCACACAGGTAACCATTAATGATCTGTTGGTGTAGGGGTTAGGTAATGATGCTAACAGATATTTAAAAAATGCATTGCCTGGCTGTTGGCCCTCATGTGACTGCTTGGAAATGGATGCAGATAGCAGGTTTGATGTATTCAGGCGTTGGACACTTGACTGCAGCAACTGTTGCTGATGCTGAAACCTTGGAAAAATCAGGACAATCATTTAGCTGTTGTTATCTGGGAGGCAACATTTGCCTGTGGGCACCCATGTCTGAAAATATTTGACTTTTGACAAATGTCTCTCAGCCACTACAAACAGACAGACATTGCTTTTCTTTCTTGCTCCAGTTTCCCCCGAAGCAAAAGCAGTGGAAGTAAGCAAATGGTGATTTCCTTTAGCTCTGGGTCTGTACTTCAGGCCTCAGCAAATGCAGTGTAAGTAAAGCCATCTTCCAGTGTAGATCTTAACTACCAGGTCTTTATGTGACCCAAAGCAAGCTGTATCACAGGTATGATTTTTAGGCTTCTTGTTTCAAAAAGAGAAAAAAAGAAATGCAGAGGGTTGTTGTAGATAGCAAGTGTGAAAAATTGTAGTTAAAGTCATTGAAAAAATAGACTGGAATGCAGACAAAGCTGATGACTTGTTGCTGCATTTACTAACTACTGTTGTACTGCTGTAAATACAGAATAAGGAGTGATAATTTATGGAACTGGGAAATCAACGCATCCTCCTGCATGCCGAACCCCTGGCTGGTCCATTAGTTTTGGAGAGGCAGAATTATTACCTACACCAAAGATTGGTGCATTTCACTCATTGTATCTAGTGTTAGCTAATGTAGAATTGAACAGAAAACCATGCTCGGTGCATTGGCTCAATTTACAAAGTTTAGGAATGGTACGTAGAAGGGATTTCTGGGGCACACTTTAGGTGTCAGCGGCTGTTTGTCATACCAGGGGCTACCCAAGTCCCTTGGCAGAAGTAGAGCTCAGCTGTGGTGGGGTTTTTTTTTTTTTTGTTCCTCAGTTGGAGGCTGGATTGCATGCCCAAAGCCACCTTCACAGGGAAAAAGATGAGGTTGGCTAATCAGAAATCATGAGGAAATGACATTCAGAAACTTAGCCTTTTAGAAGAAAAGTGATTAATTTCTACCAGCTGAGGCTAGGAATTAGCTTTTTCTTTCTGGTTCCAGCTCAGTTGTGGCAGTGGAGGGAGCAGGCATGTTTAGTGGGTTCTCTCAGCGCCCCCGCCCCGGGAGGGTACCTGTTTTGGCATCTGCATGGCTGTACTGCCAGGGGCAATTTGGCCCTGTGGTTCACTCCAGGGACTGCCTCTTGCCATCCTTCATTTCCCAGGCTCTTTGGAGTTTGGTGTTTCATTTCAGTCTGCTGGCTTTACACAATGTCTTAGCTGTTACCCCAGGCTCCCTCAATCTTGTTTTCTTTTTCCAAACTCCCCAAACCAGCAGCTCAGCAACCACAGCGAGAGTTTGGGGAGAGAGAGTCGGACAACAAAACATTGCCCCCAGACCTGCGTATTTATTTAACGCTTGCTTTTTGAGGCATGCAACCTGCTGACACCCTTCAAAGTGAGTGACTGCCTTTCTCCCACACTGGCAGCCTGGAATGAAGAAGCCACCCTGCCTGGGGGGACACCCGTGGCTCTGAGTGACAGGCTTCTGCACAGCAATTAATCTGCCAGCCGGCTTTGGCTGCTGCACTGGAATTTGGGACAAACGTATAGACACCCGCTTTTGGTAGGGATGGGGTGGTGGGGGTCTTGTGTGGCTGAGTTACAGAATCTGTGTGCAACCTTGGGATCTGGCCACAGAAAGCCAGCAGCAGACCTGAAAACAGTCCAGAGTCCTCCAGATCCTCGCAAGTGGCTGGAGCTTAGTGTAGGCATGAAAACTTAGCTTCCAGCCAAATGCAGGTATAGCTCAGACATTATTATACAGCTAGTGCTGCCTGTCCTCAGCAACTAAACCAGGCCTTTCTCATTTGTTTGCTTGTTTGTTTATTTGTTTCAAAAGGAGAGGGGAACTTCTTTGTTGTATTCTGTAGTTGTAATTTGATTTGTCCTAGCTTTTCGTGTGCTGTTGAGACAAGCTGAGTGGAAATTCCAGTTACATGTTTTCATTTATTCCCTCTTGGCATGCAGGTTACGGGAACAGGGCTATGGGCCCATTGGCCTATGTGTCATTAATCTTGTGGGAACAATGAAAAGAGAGCATTTGAATGTGTCTTGGCTTTTCCGGCAGGCTCTGTCTGAAGGATTTCTCATTTATGTTGCAAGAATAACAAAAACAAAAACAAAAAAAAAGAGAACAATAAAAGGAATCCTTGAGAGGAGAGTACGTGTGTCCCTGGTTGTCCATCAGCCTCACTGGATGGGGGCTGCATCCTAATACCAGAAAAGAAAGCCCATCATCCACAGCTAAGGGCAGGGGAGAGGGCTCCCATTCTGGTGTCCAGAATCCAAAAAGCTGAATAGATGCAGCTTTTGATGAAGAGTTGTGGATGTAGAAAACTGTGCCCCTCCCTTAAAATCTTCCTAAAGGCAAGGCAGAAGGCTGGTATCTGCAAAGAGAAAGACTGCAGCTCATCATGGCTCTTGCTGGAGAGTAACCGTTAACCTTAGTGGATGAGGGAAGGGCTGTGGATGATGTCTACCTAGACCTTAGTAAAGCTTTTGACGTAACTTCCCACAGCGTTTTGGAGAAGCTGGTTGCTTGTGGCTTGGATGGGTGTACTCTAAAAAAAAACCCCAACTTTCCGCATGTCTGGTCCCAAAAGGCTTGTGGTGAATGGAGTTAAATCCATTTTGTAACCAGTCACAAGAGTATTCCCCAGGGCTCAGTATCAGAACTAGTTCTGTTTAATGTCATTATCAATGATCTGGATGAGGGGGTCAAGTGCACCCTCAGTAAGTTTGCAGATCACACCAAGTTGGGCTGGAGTGTTCATCTGCTTAAGGGTGTAAAGGATCTACTGAGGGATCTGGACAGCCAGAACTGATGGGTCAAGGCCAATTGTATGAAGTGCAACAAGGACAAATGCTGGGTCCTGCACTTGAGTCACAACAACATCATGCAGCGCTACAGGCTTGGAGAACTGTGGCTGGAGAGGTCTCTGGCAGAAAAGGACCTGGAGGTGTTAGTTGATGGCCAGATGAATATGAGCCAGCAGTGTGCCCAGGTGGCTGAGAAGCCCAACAGCATTCTGGTCTGCATCAGACTGTGGGCAGCAGGACGAGGACTAAGAGATTGTCCCTCTATACTTGGTTCTGATGAGGTCACACCTTGAATACTGTGTTCAGTTTTGGGCCTCTTGCTAACAAGGAAGACATCAAGGTGCTGGACTGTGTCCAGAGAAGGGCAAGGAAGCTGTTGAAGGGTCTCAAGCAGAAGTCTTATGAAGAGTGGCTGAGGAAACAGATTGTTTAGCCTGGAGCAAAGGAGGCTGAGGGGAGACCTAGTGTTTCTCTGCAACTACCTGAAACGAGGTTGTAAAAAGGTGAAGGTTGGTCTCTTCTTCCAAGCAACAAGAGATAGAATGAGAGGAAATGGTCTCAAATTGTGCTGGGGGAGGTTTAGATTGGATATTAGGAGAAATTACTTCACTGAAAGAGTTGTCAAGTATTGGAACAAGCTGCCCAGGGAAGTGGTTGAGTCACCGTCCCTGGAGGTATTTAAAAGATACATAGATGTAGTGCTTAGGGACAGGGTTTAGTGACAGACTTTGATAATGTTAGGTTTATAGTTGTACTTGCTGACCTTAAAGGCCTTTTCAAATGTAAATGATTCTACAGTTCTGCATGTGGGATTTCCCTGTCCTCGCTGCCACTCACTTGTTGCACTTACCCAGTTCTCTCTCCCCTACATTCTGTGGTGGAGTTTCTGTTTAGTTAAGGAACTACTGGACTGAATTCACAGAGAGTCGACCAGGATGAGGCCTCTAGGACCAGGGATTCGCAACTTCTCTTCTTCAAGTGTTTCTTCCCTGAAAAAATGGGTTTTAAGGTGCTATGTGCCAACTTTCCTTTGTAGGCATGTGTATTTTAGTTCATCATTTATCCTAAGGATTTCCAGACTTAGTGGTAAGATAGGTGTCTGAGGAAAGCTCAGGGCGTTGATTAAAGGGCTGGTCAGGCAGCAAGAATTCACTTCTGCAAAATATTTCAAGGTGTTGACACTTGTGTCAAAGTGCAATGAAACCAAGACTCTCCCAATTGTTTTTTCCAAAAATAAAATTAAAATAATACTGTGGGGGAAGAAAGGAAAAAAAAATATACACTGCACAATAGCCAACAACTCAGACTTGCAGCTATTCACTTGAGAAGTGGTCTGTAATCTGGAAGAGGAAGAGCACTCCTACCCCCAGCCCACTCACCATCCTGGGGTGTGTCTCCCTAGCCTGGAGGTCCTTTTCTGCACCCAAGAAAAAAAATGTTTTCTGTATTCTTCATCGAGAAGAGAGCAAAAAAAGCAGTAAGTCTCTAAGAAAAGCTTCTAGTTTTAATGTACTGACTTTTCCAAGGAAACATCCCTTCTTTTTTTTTAAATCTTCCCTGCCATCTCCCATTGTTGCATTCTTTTTGCATGTTCTCTGCTGTGGAAAGGATCACAGTAGATTCACTGGTCTTGGAATTATTAATCTTTTTCCAGTGCAGGGGGAGAGGTAAACAGAATTTCAAAATTATGCTAAGAATATTTTGGTGTTCAGCTTCCCTATGAACAGTGTTGTGCCTTTGAATGTTAAATTTCTGATAATGCTGAAGTGGATTAGTTACAAGTTCCAAGCAAACGTACTTACCTTTATGAAAAACTTATGTTCTCAGGCAAAAAGAGGAAAAAGGGGCAGAAAGATGATTTACTGAGAAGGAGTGTGTCAGAGAAATGTCATCATGGTCTGTTGGACTGGCCAGCTATAAGAGAAGCGGTGGCTGGAAGTGGGAGAGCTGGCTCTTGCCACCTTGCAGCTCCTGCCCTGCCTCCATAAGCAAGTGTAAAAGGGCTCCCCTATCCCTTTGGGAGAAAGCCCCAGGTGTTATCAGCAGCTCTCTTTGATGCCTTACCCCAGGGTTTTGGTTTATTGGACCCAACCAACTATCTCAACCTCACCACCCCTTGCCCTCTCGATCTTTAGGCATACAGAACTGGACTCACAGTATTGCCCTATATCTGTGTTCAACTTTGGTCCGCTTGTGTCTGGCTCCAGGCTGCGTGGATCAGGGCAAACTTAGTCCTGAGACCCATCTGCAGAGCCATGGCACACAGTCCATGCCTCTCCACTGATGGGTCTAGAAAATTCACTGATACAATTGAAATGGACCAAGAGACTGCACTTGGCATCTTGGGGATTTTCTATCTCCCTGTGGTATGGGCAAGGAAGGTTTGTCAGGGTGATAATTCTAATGTTATTCTCAAGGTTTTGGTGGGGCTTTCTGGGAGAAGTTAGCAAGTGATCTAAAAGACAATCTCTAACAAGCATGCATATTGCAGTCTGGGTGCTCCAGCAGCGTATTTACTCTAGAATAATTAGTAAATATTACTGTTAAGGAAATAATAACTAATATGTGCCAGAGATTTAATCACGTGCTATTGGAATTTTCAGCAGTGAAACAATTAAGGCTTTAGACCTTACAGCCTGAAACTGGCTGACTGAATGGTGCGTGAGAAATTTTGTTCAGAGGGGAACTGCTGGGAAAACACCAATTTATGTGTCAGTAGGAAAGCTGGAAAACAGAAGTATCTTTGAAATAAAAAATGAATGGCTTGACAGAAATGTGTATTTTAAGAAAACAGTAATTCATGCACTCTGCAGTTTTAAAGATTAATGATGGGACTTTCACTTTATCAGAATTGAAGTACTGCAGGCCTCACAAATAGAAATCCCTTTAGTGAAACAACATATCTGAAAGTTCATAGTGAAAGGGTAATAGCTAAAAAAAATCTCGTATTTAAGCATATCTGCAGGAAGACAGGAAAACCCAAGTATCTTTTAAATTCATTTCGAAGTTTTATAGAAAGTGAACTCAAAACCAGTGTTACTGTTAAAATTATCTCAATAAAACTGGTATTTTTTTGGTTGTATTAAGTAAAGAAAGTGATGAGTCCCCCACTCAGGGCTATCAAATCTTGCACAGGAGCCAGCTGGGAAATGGAACCCTCTCTACCAACAATCTTTTCTTCCCCTTTCACCAATTTCCCAGTGAAAAAGTGAGAACCCAGAAGAGGGCCTAACCCAGCAAGGGGCTGGTGGCATCCACAGTCATCTCCAGCCAAAAATATGAAGGACAAAACCCTTTGATAGGTATGGGTCTGGAAGAAGCTTAGTAACAGTGAGCATGGCTGAACTCAACACCTCCTTGGCCCCAGTCCACCATCTCCACCCTGTTTGTTGGGTTTTTTTTGAATGTCCAAACCCAGACAGATCTAGCTCAACTTCATGTTCTGTTATAGCTCCAGGTTCAAGTTCCTTGAGTGCCAACTTTGCAGTGAGGGGTTGAAGCACAGGTTTTTGCTGGCAACCTGAGCATCCCATTGCTTGAGTTTCTGGGCATGGAAGTTTCTCTCAGCAATTCCCCCCCTCCCTCAAAAAAACGTTAAAAGAAAGGTGATGATTGCTCATCCCATTCCACAAGCAGCCTCTTAAGAGCTAAAATTCACCTCTGTAAGCAGCAGCATTTCTCTGATATTAGTGCAACTTGACTCACAGTTTCCTTTTGTTCCTCCCTGTCTTCATTTCATCCACCTGTGGTATTTCATCTCGCACTCAGTTTGGAAAGCTTTAGGCCGAGCTCCTTCCTTTGTTGTGTGTTTACATACCTAATACAGAGTGGGACGACCTGAATCATGACCAATATTCCTGGACAACACTGCATTACACATACACACACAAAAAAAAAAAATACACCCCAGCAACAGAAAGATCAGAATTTATTGATACTTGAGCTGTAGTCAGCATCTCAAACTTCCCTGTACAGCCATGAGCTGGGTGCTGCTGAGGTTCAGTCCCATGTGTGGGGGAAGAGGTTATTTAGCTTTAGGAAAGTCAATTAGATTTCATTATGTCTCAGCTCCTCAAAGATGTTTTAGTCCTCCTTTCCTTTATGAACTGTTTTTCTGTCCGCAGTGATGGATGCCACCATGCATTGGCTGCCTCAGAGACAAGGCACAGTGAGGTTAAACCCAGAGATATACCACATACTAAATGTAATGGTTTTCTTGCAGTAAGGCAAGAAGTTTTCCAGTCATTCAAGACTTAGGGGACTAGATTAGTGTGTGTGATGTCTGTATGCATTATATATGTTTTTTAATTAATTATATTTTCATGTGTATACTTTGCATCCCTAATACTTTATTAACACAATTCATCTCATTTCAGTGACCTTTTGTTTCTCTTGTATCTGCAGTGCATGAGGAAATAATTTGGTTTGGTAAAGAAGGTTTCAAACAGAGAATCTTTTATTTCCTTAGTATTATCAGAGGAAAGCCGGGTGGTTTGAAAGGAATGCAGAAGCTTGGAAACAAAATAATGCTGTATTTATTTTTTTGCAGGTGGCAATGTGCATGTGGGAATAGTTGCTAGCAAGAATTTTTGGAATAAATTAACACCTACTAGAAATACCTTGGGCCTCAGACTAGCAAAGCAATTAAGCATGTGCTCAACTCGGAACACTGCCTATTTTGCAAGTCACTTATGTGCATAATGTTAAACAGAGGCTTAATTAGTCTGCAAGATCATACAAAAGCAGGGATAGAAAGGACCTCAAGAGATGACCTAGAGCAACCCTGACAGCTGTTTCTCTAACAGTCCTCCAATGACAGGGTTTGCACAACCTCCTCTGGTAACTTGTTCCAACTGTCCTTCGAATGAGAAAATTTGGGAGTATGGGGGGTTTTTTTTGTTGTTGTTTTCCAGGCAGATAGCTCAAATCTTCTTTGTGCAAGATTAAGCAGAATTTTGTTTATGCAGAGAATAGCGAAGCTCTGGTCTTTGTATAACACCCTTCTTGCATACTGCAAGACTGATAACATCTCTTCTTCTCTCGTGTTCTGCCTCTGCTCCTGTTTCTATACTGAAGAAAAATAGCTTCTCCAGCCTTTGCTTGAATAATGTGTTTTTCATATCACACATCATTCCCATTGCCCTCTTCTGAATTCACAAGTGCATAGATCTCATCTCAAGTTAGGAGCCACCTTGATGGCCCACCAGTGTCCTGCAGAGCAAGCTGATTGCCTCTAGTTTCACACTCAGCCCTCCTATTGATACACCTTGAAAAAAGATACATCTTCTTTTCTGTATGCACATTGAGGGTCTGGTCTTCTGTAACCTCCAAGATCACTTCCTGGTGTGCTGTAACTTTTTTCCTTTATAGCCAGTGCTGTAAGTGCTGAGCTCACTGTCAGTCCCTGCCTCTGATGAGTAAGGTGAATAGTGCAGTGACTAGGGTAAATGCGCGAAGGACTTCCTTAAATGTCATCCTGTCCCAGCAGTGAATGATTGATAACTGATTTCCAAGTGCACTTTTTTACTAAATGGCACATTCAGCTGAATGTGACTTTACCAAGACCATAGTTTTCTCTTTTTCTTCTCAGAATATCATGTAGGAAAGAAGCATCCTGCCTCTTTCTTAATTACTGAGCTATTTACCCACTAAATCGGTCTGAAATGCCTTGTTCTTCAAAAAAAAAATAATATAAAATACCTGCACTGGCTGATACTTGTCAACATATTGTTCTCTTGGGGTTATAACTTGATATTTAATTATTCATTCTATTATCTTTGCATTTATCAGTTAGGCAGATTAGTTTGGAATTCCCTGGTTCCTCCTTTTTCCTCTCTATAAAGATAGGTCCTCTCTCTGCTATTTTCCAGCCCTTTGGGACATCCTCTTTAAACTTTGAATTCTTGCAGATAATCACTAATAGCTCAGTCTTTGATTAGTTCCTTAATTACACTAGTGTGGGTTTCATCAGGCCTCATGAATTCAAAAGCTTTTTTCTTATCTAAAAACTGTTTGAGCAATTCTTTTTCTATCTTGGCCTTTATACTTGTTACCTGCTAAATCAATTTCACAGTTAACTTTTTCACAAAGACTTGAACAGCTTTCTCTGTTTCAGCCATTACTTCTCCTCTTTATTCAATAAGTAACGTTTTTTTTCTGTGTTGTCCAGTTGCTCCTGGACACCTGGGAAGCCTTTTATACTCCTTACTATTCCTTTTACGTTTACATGCTTGTACTCACTACAAGTTCTGCATCAATACAAGTGTGCAGTTCCAATTCTATATTAATTTCATTGACATGGCAATCTTCCACAAACTGCTGGTGCTGTCCTATTGCTCTTCAGTTGTATTTCATTTTATTCACTGTGAATTAGACTGCCTCATGGTTGTCTGATTATAGGCTTGCATAGCAACTTCTCTGCATTTCTTTCCTCCAGAATGTCCTGCTGCAAGACCTGACTTACCATTTCTACGATGCTGTTGAAATTTGCTTTTCAGAATCTGGTATTTGTTTTGTGGTTTTTACTCTTTTTATGAACATGACCTTTTTGTGACCATCATCATCCCCCTTGCTTAACATTTTAAAGCTTACATTCGGTTCCTGCCTACTCAGCAGCACCAGGACTAAAGTATGCACTCCTACCCCAGACAAACACCCTTCTTTCTTGGAAACACAGTCTTTTGCTACAGTATTCTAAGAACGTTATGGACACTGTCCTGCCCAATTTGATTAATTACTCATGTATAATTTCCTCATCACCAAGCCTTTACTTGCCTTGAGATTTGCAGTAACCTATGCCTGATTCATCTCTGTAGGTGCTGCCTTTTACACCCAGGTCAGGCTCGACACCACTATTGGTTTCATTAAGGAATTCTGTGAATGAAACCTTTTATGGAGCAATTACACCTTCAACATCATCTTGACCCAGGTACCTTCCAGTATTTAACAGTGTATTGCTAGTGCTTTAGTTCTCAAATCTAGTAAAGACAAATCATTCAGATATCTGACGACGGCCAGATGCACAATGCTCAGCCCATTGTATTTTTTGTTTGTTAAATGTGTAATTGCATGCACTTAATTATCTCTGTAAAAATGTAATGCTCAGAAGGTTTGGCAGTCCTGAATGCACCAGGTATTGTCTTTGTGTTATCTGGAAACCCTAGGGCTCCCCAGGGAAACATCATTAAATAAAGCAGAGAGTCGTTAATAATCTCATCCAGAGCATGAACTGGTCATACTGCAAAAGGTTTACCTTCAGTTGTGTTGTCTGTCTGCAATAGCATCTTTGTCTAAAATTTTTTCTTTTCCTGTCTGCAAGGAAATGGAGAGGAGACCAAGGCAGAGAGTGGTGGGGAATGAGGTGTGATCCTCCTCCACCTCTGCACCTCCTGCAGCATCTGCTCCTGTGTTGTGCAGATGCTGCCGTGAGCCCAGCACCTCTGGGCTCTCACTAACATGTGGATGTTCAAGCAGGAGCAAAAGCCTTCCCATAAGACAAACAGTGCTCCCGCTGAGGGGTGGGGAGGTTCACTGTGCTCCCACTATCTTTACTGGCCTAAACCGGGGTCTGACGGCACTTCTACTCAGCGGCTATTCTTAAAGGACTTCTCTTTAGCAAGTGTTGCTTGTTTGATCTTTTGAAGTGATGGCTGGCACCTCCGCTGTGCCCGGCCAAGGTTGCTGGCCCTGTGCAAATCCTTGGAGTACTGGATGGCTTTATCAGGAGTCTCCCCACTCCTGTTTAATGAGTGCCATGGTTACGAGCACCACTAGACTGATGATATTCACATGCAGGAAACAATGCAGGGAAAACAGGATTTGCACGGCTCCGGCTGCACTGCCTCAAGAATTGCAGGAAGTGATTGTACTTTATGAAACCGTCTGTGCTCTGCTAGATTGTCTATAGCTTTTAAGGTCAAGCCGTAGCACACCGCGTTTGAAAATGCCCTTTGTAATAATGAGGACTGTTTATGAACCAGAGTACAGGCTGTATTGTTTACCCTGAGCTTTGGTTAAAAGGTGCTGTATTTCAGCCTGTTTTGCAGGATGGCACGGGGAATCTATCATGGGCCTTTCTGGCATGGGCTTGGGCTGGGTTCAAAGGGGGAATGTCCATCATGTCATCTGAAGTATCCCCCGGCATGTGGAAAGTCACGCAGCAAGCACGGCCACCCTCAGCCCCGCAAAACCAACAAAAGAGCTGGAGAGGGGGGGAGAAATTAGGAGGGGCCTTCCAGGATCCCAAGGCCTTGCTCCGGGCACTTCCCATGGCAGCCCCACAATGTATGATCGACACGAGGAGAGGGAAAGGGCAATGAGGAAAGGGAACCACAGCCCCTGCCAGCTGACTAGGGAAGTTCTAGGAAGTAGCCATAAATTCAAAGTCTCTTCTCTGCTAGTTCCCCTGTCCTTCAAATGTCACGAGCACTGGCTGGTGTTAACGTGGGTCCATGCAAAAGGGCTGTGAATACTGCATTTTCGCAAAGGGCCAATGGTATTAGAAGTGCTCAGGCACTGTTGCTCAGAGTGAAAGAAAAAGCTGATTTATATTGCATTGAAGGCTGCAAACCCAAACCCTAGCTGCTAGTCTTCTTTGGGTTAAGAATGTTGGCTTTTTCAATGTAGTTTGCTTGTGCAACTTGACAGTCATCCAGAAAAGCAGTGTTTAAGATGAAAGTGCTGCTCGCATCTGGGAAGCACAGTGGACCTTCCTGCTTGATCGGTTTGTACTCCTGCTGTAAGGAGCATAACAGGCTCAGGACCTTTTGGTGTGGCCACCAGTGACAATGTGAACGTGTCAGAAATATCACAGATGGTGAGTGACTTGTAGAGGCCATGGTGGAATTTGGAAACTTAGAATTGTCCTTTGGACACGAGCCTTCAGTTAGCCATCATACCAGATGGCAGGTGAATAAATACAAGACAGCAGCCTGAGGGATGTGCTGGAACCTGTGACAACCAGCAGCATGCTGTGCCTTAAGTGCAGGTTTAATTTGATGAGTACAGAGAGGTCCCTCGCAGAGCATTTTGCAATCAAGATGCAACATGCTTACAGGAGGGGAGGGAGCATCCAGCAGGCGTTGAGAGGGGAAGATGGGGAACACAGCTGAAATCCCTCAAGGGGTCACTTGGGGCTGGTGTTCTGCCAGCAGGAGTTCCTGGAGGAGGGGGCATCAAACCAGCCCCTGCGGCAGAGTCCTCGGCATGCTCTCACTCTGGTTTTACCTCCTTCTTCAACATGATCATCATCAGGGGAAAGTATTTACCCCCTTCCGGAGAGACAGTGGGGCCCTGGGATAGGTAAATTGCCTGAAACGTTCTGAACTAAGCAGTCTGCTCTTGGTGCAGTTTGGTTTGCTCTTTCTTCATCATGGGTGAAGATCTTCTGGCCTCAGAACAAGGGAAATGCTTTGCTTGGGTAGACAAAATCTCCTCCCCGACCAGAACCAAACCATGCAGAGCCAATCATGCAGCCTGGAGTACAACAATTGTTTTCTAATAAATAAAACCCAACAAGAGGAGTTAAAGGAACACATAATTAAACATTTGCAGCAGATGTAGAGGGATGAAACGCTTGCCTTTGATAGACATCTTTCACATTCCATTCCATCCCATCACTCCTTTGAGCACTCTCATTTCTTCATTTTATCCACCTGTTGAATCTTGACATGAATTAAAACCTTGAGTCCAGAGGAGAATCTCGCTTTAGACAGAGTACTTCCACAGGAGTATATTTGCTGAGCTGCAGGTGGGCCTCTGTGTTGTCATTGCAACACCACTAATAGCCCCTGCTGCCAAGGAAGATGTAGGCAGGGGAAGGCAGCCATCCCAGGCACTACCAGCTCAGATACTGGTTTGGCAAACTCCTTTGGTGCGGGCAGTATTTCCTCAGCAGAGAAAGCCATTAGCCTCAGATGCACCCTTTGCACATCTTCTCTCATCTACCCTCTCCGAGTCCTTCTTGGTGCCCATAAAAATTGCCATGATTCATTCCCCTCTGTCTTTATCCAGATTCTAGTGTCTCATGGCACTGAAACTTTTAAGGAGCCTCACCAGCGGTCCGTCTACACGGAGAGAAAGGGGCAACAGAGCTGGACATCAGTTGGACTATGATTAGCCCCAGGTGCTGGGATGTGGGATCTTCTAAGGGAGCTAGGGACTGACACCACAAGGTTTGGGGAGGGCACAGGTAAGAGGTGGCTCAGGTTAACAAAATTAGAAAGTGGACATTCTTCAAAGTATTAGTCAATTTGAAAAAATCTTGGCACACATGTTTCTAGTGTTAGCAAGCAGAAGGATCTCAGCTTATTTTTATTGTTTAGCAGCTAATAGTGGTTAAAGCGCTAGACCCTGCTCAGACACAGCACACCATACTCTCCAGAGCATGTAAAGCAGAAAAGTGAAGAGGTGGACAAAGCAAACATTAAAAATAATGTTGACTTTACTGGGTCCACTTATGTCTAAGATTAATCACGAGCAAGCTTTGCTGGATGAAGGGCAAATGCTCAGCTCTTTGTTGGTAGAGCCCCATTTCTACTAACCTAGTCATCACCTTTCAGCAGGTGTTGAAGAGTTTTGACACTTCTGGCATTGTTCATTGCAGTGGCTCTTGGGTGACTATTCACAGTTTATCAGATGTGATCACTTGCTCCATTTCCTATTGGTTTTCTTCCTGGAAAACTGGAAACGTGTACCCAGGAAGATGACGACTACATTCTTAGAGTGACTACATGAAACTTCTGAGGTTGAGAAATACTTCCGCACATGCTGTACATGTGAGTAATGAGGAGAATGACCTCCCGAAAACAGCAGAGCAGCTGTCTTCATTTGAGCCTCAGTTCTCGGACAGTCTCTCTTTTCTAATTTGATCACTTTTGCATGGTTGGTAGGACACATAGGCACATAAGAGACACGTGCTAAAACATGGCATAGTCCCACCATAAGGATGGAGTTCACATCCACCCACCCTTATTTTTTTTTTTTTTTAACCAAACAAGAAGCTGGTGGTCTGGCTCAGGCTTTGAATGTGAAATACTGAAATAGAAAGGAATAATTTAAACTACTCATACAGGCGTGACTTCTAAAATAACTGGAGTTTATCAGGGAAAAGACTGCAGAGCCGGACTAGGACAGCTGATTTAAAAGCACGTATCTGCAACCCGATAAACTAGGAATTTGCAGCTTAAGGGGGAAATATAACAGAAAGACATTTATAGACTGAGAATGAACAAATGAGGAAAAAAAAATGTAAAAGAGCAAAGGACTAGAAAACATGTGCTTGAGGAGTACCTGGAAAAATTGGAATTTCCTGACTTAGCTGCCACGGAAGGGACAAAAGGAGCAACAGAGCTATAGGGCAGAGCCTGTACAGAACATGAAGGCGCAGAGGGTGGATTGTCAGTGGAGCTTCTACAAGTTTTTCTCAAGCACCTAAGGAAAAGGAGTTGAAGAGAACTGAAGCCAGTAAATATTACTCTCAAGACAAAAAGAAAAACATTTTATGAAGTGTGTGATAAACCTCTATCCCAGCATTCTGCAGCTAGGGTTTAAAAAAATGACTGTATTCTGTACAGGTGTTTGCAAACTAGATGCAACCAGTAATTTCATAACAAACATAAAGTCCTAAATTCAGGGGTATAGTAATGGACACAGAGCAGGAGAAAAACAAGTAGCATTGTGATTGCCTGACTGGTTGTCTGTTCATACACAGCTCAGATTTTTTGCTGTCTTTCTCCCCCTGTCTACAAGGTGAGAAATTCACGGGGCATCCCTTTCACCACCCTTCCCCAGGGTTGTCAGGCGCTCAGCATGGGCACATCTGAAGCTGTAGCTGATAAGTAGATCCCACAAGATGATCTGCAGTTCCTACCAACCACTAGCACATGGCTCTTTGGAGAACAAAAATGAAGTAAAAGAGCACAAACCAAAGCAACCTGACATAAATTACACAGGAAACTTTTGACCAGATTGGCTCCCTGCTTGTAACAACAGCTTTTAAGAACTCTGCTTTACTTGCCGTCAAGTGTAATTCCAAGGTCAGCAGATCATAACCCTTTATCAAATGATAAATATTTGCTTTCATAACCTCAGCACAGCTTGTGTGACTGGGGCAGGAAATTCACTTCCACCAGAAGACTTTTGTTTGTTTGTTTGTTTATAATGAGTGGCTAACATTGGTACCTGAGTCAACACTGAGACACCTAACTACATGGCTCATTTTTCCAGTGTGATGCACTTCGCTGTTATGGACAGAACCAGTTACCTGTGACAATCAGCCTATGCAATTCAACAGAATTTAGATTATAGTATTTTCGAAGCTTAATTTTTCTTTTCTTACTGCATTCAGAGTAATTCACACCATTTTAATTTTAAAATGTGAAATTCAAAGAATGTTAACATGTTTACAATTTCAGTCCTTTGCCAAATATTTCTTTCCTATTGCTTTTAGTTTTTATTATTGTTTCTTGTTGATTTCAATCAACGCATTAAACCTCTAGGGCATTATGCAAGCTTGTTCTCCCCAACCCTGGAATTTCACAAATCTTCAGTGGCATTGCACCTATTTTAAATATTATAAAGTATTTGAGATTTCTTTACTTACTTTCTGGCATTCCAGCCTCTTGGGTGCATTCAGGTGATGCTTTCAAGCTTTACCCTGTCGCTGTGCAGGCATCCTTTCTCTAAAAGAAAACTAAATAGCACACAGTCCCAAGAGCCCAGAAGCTGGGGTTTTAATTAGTCCATGAACTATTTCCCAACTCACAGTTAAAGTTGGCAGCGTTACAGGCAATTCAGAAGTGATCAGATCAAGGTATAATTGCAAGAACAGGCTGTAGAGCAGAGATACATATTTGCATTTAGACTGGTCTGCGAAGTGCATGGGTCCTCAGCACAACGCTTAAAATAAATAACTGAAAGAACAGTATATTTAAAACCCAGCAGGAGTGAAAGTGCTTTTCTCTGTCTTTTATGTGAAAAGTTTGCACAGCAGCCAAAAAGAAAAAGACTCAAAAAAAAAAAAAAATCAAGCAAACAAATGGCTGCTAAAAGAGACATTTACCTAAGACTCCTGCAACATGAAAGAAGCTAGTGGAGAGGTTTTTTTGTATGCATTTAGTCAAAGCGTGTGGACAGCTTTAAATAAATGTGAAAGGCTAAAATCCTCTACTACCACTATATATCCCCCTGGCTTAACAAGAAAATCCCTAAAGTATGTTTGTTGACAGAGTAGTAACAATTGCAGAGTTAATACTGTTATTTACCACCCCCTCCCTTTTCTTTTCTTCCTCCTTTTCCTCTTGATGGTCTCAGGAGCTTTGCCCATATGTATTTTATTTGCTCGTTGATTCAGCTCAACTCTGCTTTAATCCAGAACAACAGGAGTAAATGAGGCCTGGTTTCTTTTTTAGTATGATGACTTTTTTTTGCAGGTACTGTTTGTTTGGAGATTAGGGAGGCCTGGGGAAAAGGGGCATTTGAAGCATGTCTCCTAGGATGCCTTATTAAAGGATGGCAGTTTCTTATCACTTCTCATCACACAGCTGTGGCCTCTTAATTCCTGTTGTTTCTCAATATGCATTCTTTAAGCATTTCCATGTTGACAGTGATATAATTTGTGGCATGCCCTCCCCCCTTTCCCTTTCTGTTTTCATCTTATCTGATTTGTTGTTGCATTATTTTTTTTTGTTTTGGGGTTTTTCTCTGAACTTGCAGGGAGCTATTTTTAAGTTTAACAAAGTTTTAAAACGGAAGAGAAAATAAAAATGAGGTCTGGGTGGAAGAACAAGCAGCAGATTTTGGGAATGCTGGCAGGCAAGAATGGTATGGACTCTGGCAGCTTTTCAAGGAGGATGATCCGGTCTTAAACAGCCAATTTTAAGACCAAAAAACAGTGCATGTGGAAAAGCAGTCCTGAGCAGTTCTGAAAACTGGAGGTGATGAGGTTGCATTAACTACCACATGAAGTGTATAAACCAGAGGCTATGAGAGAAGGCAGCCGCAAGCAGCTCCAGCACAGCAGAGTTCAGAGGTCCTTGGAGGGCAAAGACCCCTGGACAAAGGGTTGACAAACCATGGCAGAGAACAGCAGAAGCATCAGGAGGGCTAATGGGATGCCATTTGACACAAAACACAAAGCTTCATCTGCATGTGGCTGAGCCAGAGTCCTACGCTGGAGCAGTGTGCTCATTTAACTGGAAAGGAAGAATCTGAAGAGATGGATCTCATGGCTAATGCGTATTGCTTCCCCTGGATACAGTGTCCTTAAGATGCTTCTTGGTCTCCTTCACCCACACTCAAAATTGCCATTTTGATTTGCCTGGGAGGCTGAGAGCTGAGCGTCAGAGGTCATCGCTTTGTGCTCAAATACACACTGAATGTCCAGTGTCAAATGCCTAGGCTAGTCACAGTGACCTTGAGTTATGGGAAGGAGGCCATAGGAAGGACATAATATGACAAAACCTTTCAGAGCAAGGGAGGAGGGCAAGACCAGCATCTTTGCTCCCTCTGGTACTCTGGTGGCTGTTAGGCCTTGGAGCTGGGATCCCATGCAGCCCCTCAGGTTTCTCACCAGCACCACAGGGACCCTTTGGATGACTCCACTATATCTCTGGAAAGTTATTTGGCTTTGAATTTTCCATTTTTCTATGACTGGGAAGCTGACCATGTGTTTAAGTATGAGAAAGATCTTGCCTCACCTGTTTTCTCAGCTCACATCCTCTCTCCCTACTTATGTAGTGCTCACCATGATGGTATGAACACTAGAAGTAAGAAAAGAAGAAAATGTGGATCACTAGGAATATAACAGCTCACTGACAAAGTACTTACTGTTACCAAATTATTGACTATAAAAAAAATAAATTTAGAAGTCTTTTTCCCCTAAATTACCTGATGTTCCTGCCAGCCAGCTCATACACTGGATATAAATTAAATAATAATCTGTAATAGAGCCAGTAAAGCTGCTAAAGAAAGCACCCACAGAACATTTCAGACAAAATAAGGAAGAGTTTTCAATGGCCAAGACATTACAGCACCATCTGAAATTCCCTAACGTGTCTGTCCTTAGAAGGTCAACATGGAGCATTATCGAGCAAAGCAAAAACAGATCCACACAATAGAAACAAATAGGCATACAGAGAAAGGGAGTGACTTGGTGCTTTTGCATTGTGTGCCCACAGCTTGCCCATTTTCCTTGGCTTTGCTGCTGTTTTCTTTCCTTCTAGGCATCGCTATTCAAGTTTTCTCCCAATTGCCAGGGCCAAAGTGGAGCCATCGTCCCTTTCATGGTCTGGGCTTTCTTCTTGCATTGGAGTATGGAGTCTCGACTGCTTCACTTTTAGTGAGATGTCCTCCCCCCTTCCTAAAGTTTACCTACTAAATTCTTTCTTTTTAACATCCCAGTGTGATTCAGCTGTCACTGTGATAGGACTATTACAAGCAGAGAAGATCCTGATAAACCTTGCGCCAGCCTGTGTGTGTTGATGCCCAGGTTGGTTTTGCCAAAACCTTTTAAGGGTGAAAAGACAAACGAAAGATCAGGTTGATGATTACTCTTACCCTGGGCCTTTGGTCTTGCCTTGGCATATTTGTTCAGGTCACTTGCTGAAGAACCCTGTTATTAGAGCCCGGATTTGCACTGGGGAAACAGATCAGGGGCTGTAGTTGGATAAAACAGGGAGGGCATTGGAAGAGGGAAGAGGAAATTGCAGCCTATACACTAAGAATCCAGAAAGGGGTGTGGCAATTCACTTGTATTGGTACTCAGGCTAGAACACAACGCGCCTTTGTTTCATTTTAGGTTTGTTTTTTTAATAAGAATTTTCCATCTGAAGGAAAAACTGCAATATCTCAGAGTTAAGGGATTAGGTCCTTCTTCTGGTTTCCTTGACTGTAAAAAACAGATAAAACTATTAGAATTTTTTGCTCACTGTCCCTGTGATTCTAGACAGATTTATAAATCTGAGAATTATAAAACATTACCCTGGAAAGGTGCCTCAAGAGTTTTCCTACTGCATCTCTCTGAAATGAGGTACTTCTCTGCAGTACTCTGGAGAGTTTCTGGTTCTGTTTTCAGTACACCTCAGTGTTTGTTATTCAAGGCTAACCACATGGGACCTTGGTTGGTCCTCATAGGTTGTATTTGCCAGCCTTTTCTCACTCTTCTTCCTCAGCTCTGGGCCCACCCCACCTCACCTATCTCCTCCCTGAAGCAGATCCTCCAGTACCAGAACCAGTGTTCAAGCTGAAGCTTCAGCAACACTTGGTGGGGGGCAGATTTCAGGACATTCATATCAGTGTTGTGAGAAGTTTTATCTGAGGGCTTCCCTGGGAAACTGTTACTGCCCCTTCTCTCCTCGGTATCGATGCTTTGGAGATAAGACCCCCAGGCCTATTAAACATGTAGAGACTTTGGGATTAGGATGCTCGTCTTAGAGGTATGTGGCCAACCACTAGTATTCATAAAATGCCAACTTACCACATAAGCAT
>VXBJ01005020.1:249907-310934 GCA_013400055.1 Nycticryphes semicollaris
AAAAAAAAGGGACACTGCAGTGGCTGCAGTGTAAAGGGTACTCAAATACATTGCTCCAGATGCAGGTTCAAGTTCTGCCCTTGCGTGATGTTGGTTCCATCATGTGCCAGCCAGTTCTTCAGCCACCAGGTTGTTCGGTCCCTCTCAGGCACTGGCCCCTCGAGTCGGGTCATGCAAGGATTGGCTTTTCTATGAATGTTTTAGAAAGCTGAAATCCAGGAGAAAGACTGTTGCTGCCAAGTCTAGTTAAAAAGAGATGTTTACGTCCTTGAGGGAGCAAAGCTGAGGCTGCATAGTTTTGGATGATTAAATGGCCTTGTTATCTTGCTGGCTTCAGGAGAGCCTGTTCTTAGGCATTCCGTTTTGAGTGGTGTTTCAGGGTATTGCTTACTTTTTAGGACTCAAAATCAAGAATAGCACCAGGAGGCTGGACAAGCCGTGCATCCCCAGTTGACTGCATCTTGATGGCTTGGGGCACGACAGAGGTCTCTGCAGCAGGCTGGGGAGGGGGCATCCTAGTGGCAGCCACAACCTGTATCCCATGGTGCTAAATACCAAACCTGCAGGTACGAGGATACCCATGTGAGCCAAACAGCAGCTGCCTGTCATACTGTGGTGTGCAACACCACAGCCATGGGGATGGGCGTGTGGGGTGGACTTGCCTGGCACTTAATAAGAGTGTAAAAGCAACTATTTTATAGGTGTTAAGGGAAACAAGATTCGTAAGTCTGAGGAAAACTCATCTGCCGCATCCTTCCAGGTTCAGGCTGGGGATCCGAGCTGCTTCCATTCACTCCCAAAGCACCCCAAAGAACAACAGTATTTTAAGTAATCAGTACTGACTTCACGTTTTTTGTTGTTGCATCAAATATATAATTATATAATTATAGTTAATTATAATTACATAATTTAAAAAAATTTTTTTTAGTTTGTTTTATACACTTCAATTTATTTTGTCAGTGGTGACTATTTGCAGCTGCAGTTAGGAAGGTTCACGGTTTTCTTTCTCATTTTCAAACGTGGAAACAATGGAAATCTTTCACCTGAAATTTTTGCTTTTCACCAGAACAACTTTTCTTACTGTCATTATTTCCAATTTTTATTTTCATATATACTAATTCCTAGCTGTGACCAGGGCCCTTTCTTTCTTTTTTTTTTTTTTTTTTCCCACGAACTTTGGCTGGTCAGAGCAGTTTGGCACCAAGCTGAGGTGTTGGTGCCCTCTAGTGAGAGAAGTCTAATATCAAGAAGAAAGTGCCTCTTTCCGCAGCTGGTTGCTGCTGTGACCACCTCCTGGAGCCTGCACTGTGATTTTACATTTTCGTCGAGTCTGTAATATTGAGAAACAGAAGCCTGCACCTCTGCAACCCGAAGGATCGCAGTTGGTTGGAGCAGAGCTAACAATTCACAGCGTATCGTTAAGAAAGCATAGTTAGGAGCCTTTTCTAAGCCCACGTTACCTATAAGTAAATTTCTCTTTTCTCGTCCCTGCATTACTTTTATTTGTAATGTTGGCTTGTATTTCTAGTGTCACTTTGTGCCATAGACTCACCAGTTGTCCCCAGCTACTCTTTCCCTGCCTCCACTCACTGTGTGGACACAGTTAAGACATCATGCCTGTGCTTCCCCTTCCCAGCCAGTCCTCTCTCCTTGTCCACCAAGATTTTTAAGTATGTTGAGGTCCGAATATGTTTTTAAATATACATCCATATAGTTGGGCTTTGATCTTTGATCCTGGATACCCACCATGATACAGAGAGCAGCGGGAAGGAGCACTGTGATGCTTGGTATTTATAACTGCTGGATAGTGGTGAATGGTCAGCCAGGTCACAGTGTAATGTTTTTATATATTTACTCTACTAGAAGGATGTTACTTTTATGATGAGTACATCACAATTTTAAGCCTCTGTGAGAAATCTAGTTGCTAAGAACTGGATGTCTGCTTCGTTTTCCTTTGAAGGGCTGGACTGATCTCTGCAAGTTCTTCCTGAAGAAATTAAGGCACTTATATTTATATTCGTTCAAATTAATGGGACCGGGACCTAACAAAATGGCAAGAACAGTGAGCATTTAGCTGGGAAAGGTCTGGAGAAGGGCAGAGAAGTCCTGAGAAGGACATCAGTCCAGAGAAGAGTAACGAAGTTGATGAGGGATCCAGAAACTAAGTCTTATGAAGAGAGGCTGAGGGAGCTGAGGTTGTTCAGCCTAGAGAGAAGGTGGCTGAGGAGACACCCTATCACTCTCTACAACTACCTGAAAGGAGGTTGTAGAGAGGCAGGAGTCGGTGTCCTTACCCAACTCATAGGTAATAGGACAAGAGGAAATGGCCAGAAGTTGCACCAGGATAGGTTCAGATTGGGTATCAGAAAAATTTTAACACTGAAAGGGTAATTAAGCCTTGGAATGGGCTGCCCAGGGAAGTGGCTGAGGCACCATCCCTGGAGGTATTAAAAAGACAGTGTTGACATAGTGTCAGTGACATGGTTTAGCAATTTTTTTTTTTTATCAGAGTTAGGTTGATGGTTGGGATAGATGATCTTAAAGATCCCTTCCAGCCTAGACAATTCTATGATTCTGTGAAAACGTTGACTGATTTTTTTTCTGTAGTTGAGGTTATTGTGGCCAGAGTCTTGCAGAACTCTGAGGAATTTGGCCCTCATGTTGCATCATGCAGGAGAAAGCCTAAAACATGCTCAAGGGCATTATTGCTGAGCCAAACAGAAGTGGGGAAGCACTGGTGGTAATAGGTTAGAGAAGCAGTTTGCTGCACTCTCGGCTGAAGGGTGGTGCTGAGGAGACCATACACACACAGTGCAGCTCCCCAGGGGATCACTGGCCCCTTTGAATGGTACATGTGCACAGGTGACAGCAGCTGCTTAGCCTCAAATTAGCAGAGGTGCCACTGGATAAGGCTAAGATTAGGCATCTTCTGTATCATCTAGACAAGTCATGTTTCCAGGTCACTCTGAGACTGGCAAAACCAGTGGCACAGCTCCCAGAGCCTAGGAAATGTAGGCTGTGCAAAAAGGTGATGCAGAAATGAGAAGGACCACATAGTCTGTGTCACAGCTGCCTCCTAGTGACAGTCTGTATCACATGTGGAAAGTGGTATAAAGAGTCTTCTTGTTTGCTGGGTTTCTTGTTTGCTTTTATTCAGTACTTCCTAGTGCCTAAATGCTTTAGTCTCAATTTATTGCCAATATATAATTTACTCACAGACACTCTGAAAAGATTCCTGGGATGACAAGACTAACGAAGGTAATGCAAAGCTTCTTCCTGAATAAGCGCACAGCCTATTTGTCAAGAAAATGGGGCTTAAACACAATTCCAGGTAGTCCAGACAGTTATAATCTCTATACTGTAATTCCTGCAATGTCAGGTGGATGTTTTTTCTACAGTATTCAATGCTGAGGCTGGCTGATGGGTCACATTTCCTTACTCACAGAGACTGTTTAGGTTTAACAGGGATTCCAAACCACAGCAAACCTAAATCAACCAGAGAGTGCTTATGCAGTGACTGCTCAAGTGACACCCATGAAAAACAGCTGACAAAGTAACTGTACATAATGCACTTAACTAGCATGTTTTCTAGGACACTTTCAGGTTAACTGTGTGGGTCGGCTAAAAGCTGCCTTCTCTGAGTACGGCTCTCCCCAGCAAACCCAGTCACGATCCTCCCTGTCAAACACAGGAGAAAGCAAGCAGAGTCTGCAAGTGGAGGAGGAGAAATTTGGCAGAGCCTGGGAGAATTTCAAACCCGACACTGGGATCATCACAAAATCTCACAGTTCAAGGTCTACAAAATCACCTTTCAAGCAGGAGTTGTAATACTTCTTTCACAACCCAGCGCATGGAGGCTATCTACCTACCTAGGTTCTTTCATAGGGAAAAGGTAGGATTTCAGTTTCCTGTTAATTTGGGGAAAACTGCAGTATATTCACATGACTCAGTTACATTCAATTATAGGCATGCCTGTTGTAGAGAAGCAAAGAAGGCATTTTAGATATTTGAGAAAAGCAAGTCTATAAATAGCAGTACAATTCTGCTACAGATGGGCAGAAACTCCAACCCTTCATCTGAACATTTCATACTTTGGGGCACTTGAAATCCAAGTCTGACGTTTGCATCATTAAAATGTTTAGAGTCCACCTACACAAGATTGTAAAGCGCAATTTTCAGCAGACGTTACTTAAGACACATCTTCTCTCTGTATCCCTACCTCTCTCTCTTTCTTCCCTTCTCTGCTATTAAATCCTAAAGATTTTCACAGAAACTTCTTTTTATAGACTCTTTTTATTAGAGCACTATCCCTGCTAAACACTTCTATGAAATTCTCTATTAGAGTGTAACCACCTACGGACCCTGTGGTATCCGGTTAGATTTTCAAGTTGATTTTACAGAAGTTTCTCACTGAGCACATTTTAAATGTCAAATTATAACTTAAAGACTGTGATAGTATATATAGTAGTTTCATCCCCTTCCTTCCAGCTTTTGGAGGAAACTTTTTCTTCCCTTTTGCATACACAACCTCCACAAGCTGTCTGATATTTCCTGTCATAGTTCACAGAGAAATTTGTCTTTTGGGAGATGAAAACCATTAAAAAAAAAAAAAAACCAAAATCAGCAATAAAAGGAGACTTTAGAAAGTTACTATTATGTAAGGGAAACTAAACCATTATGTAAGGGAAAGAGTGCTATGGAAAGGAAGGGAGCACAAATTGTTCTGCAAACTTAACTCCTCAAAGGCACAAGGAAAAATTATGTCCTTGGGAGAATGTCTATTTTACTAATAGTGTCAGTTAGGTTGATTAAGAGTATTGTCTTTGTCTGGAAACCTTCCTGCACTTGTTTCTCTAGACAAGTGAGACACAGCGATGCTGCCACTGCAGTCGTAAATCATATTATGGCTGGGAGCTGTCACGGTTCTGTGGTGGTGAGGTCAGCCTGAGCAGACATGATTATACACCCTTGTATTTTCAAACACCAAGGTGGAGTGTTGACTACCTCTATTCGTCCTTGTCTGTAAGGTCCTGTCAAGTTTATGTTAGAATAGTAACTCACAGAGACTTTTAAAGACGGGAAGCAGTATCTAAGGCTCTTTCATCAGGAGTCCTACAGCTGTTCCATCTGATCCCATGGCTGGATGTTCAACTTAATGAAAATTTGCAGGAGCAAAGCTCTCAGGGAACCGGGCTGGTCTTGTGACACAGCCTTCCTATCTCCACAGGAGTAAGTAAAAGCACTGTGTTATAATTGCCTACCTTATTCATTACTAAGCTCTGACCCTGCTTTGCTGCCTTAGCATTTATGCATATACTTAACATGCACAGTATATGCTGGATTTACAGATCGTATGGGCAAAACAGGCAAAGTGAAAGAAGACTCCCAGTTGTGTGTTTCTAAAAGAACAGAAAATCCTCCAGAACATGAACCACTGAAGATTTAACAGGCTGTCTCCGTTCTTGAATAAATTATTCCTGAGTGCATTAACAGAAACATTAAGTTTCAGTGCTGTTGATGTGACCACAGAAGCATTCTTATTACTACATGCAAAACACTGAGTTTATACTGCCCTCTTCCGTAGTACATTAAAAATGAAAACAGGATTAAGACCAGGAACTGTACTAAGAAACTAAATTCTCTTCAGTCTAAGGATCCTTCTATATCAAATTCTCCCTCCAGGTCAGCTTTTCCTTCTGGTTGTTATTTGTGAAAATACTGTCCCTAGCCAGAATATAACATTTTGTGTTCACTTTTTCCTTTTAAGTTGGCCTTTTCTAATAGCTCTTCTGCAGAGTAGGTGTCACTTCTCAAAATACCACTGTTACGTAAAGCCTGATTGATATGAGTTAAGGTGGGCAGAAAAAAATTATCAAAATCTGACTGTTTGAAAGAGAAGAATGTATTTTTGTTTAAAGCAGTGGGAGGGCATAATTACCTGCACTGAGGATAGGAAAGATTTGAGCTCACATTGCCGGCATGCAGGTCTACAGGGAGCACATCTCCCTCATTGTGTGCTCCTGTGCCCAGCGATATCCACCACACAGCATGGTCAGTTTTCCCTTATCCATTACAGCCGTAACGTAATGGCCAAACAATGCCATGCTGTTTATCCAAAGGCCATTAGCTGGCAGACTAATTACACCACATGTAAGATCTCTGAGTGCACTGGCGCTGAAGGATGGGTAGCATCTGTCTAATAGGGGAGCAGCAAGTGACTGGCTGGATGCGTGCTGTGTGCCCCGCTGTGATGCCCACGATGCTGTGGGGTTTTAAGCTGCTCCGGCCAAGGATTTGCCTTCCTGGCCCTCACAGGGAGAGGCAAATGGAATGGGGACGTCATGGATGTCTCCTGACTCTGAAGCTGCTGAAGGGCAGGGTGAGAACAAAAATAAAAAAGCTACAGTGAGGCCTCAACACCCAGAATTTAATTTTTGTTCACAGCACACTTCTGGTCCAGGGACCAGAGAGAAGCTGGAAAGCCATATTTTAAATAAAGACAGGCGCAAATTTTCAGCTTCTCTCTTTTAGGGGATTTTGTTTGGATCTACTGCTAAGTTTGAAAGGTAGCTCTTAAAGCCTTCCTTTAAGTCTCTAAGCCAGCTATTTGCAGTGTTTTATTCTCCTGAAACCCTGTGAATCCTATTTTCTGCAGTGTCTCTAGCAAGCTGTCAGCGTGTATACAGAGGCTGTTTTGGCCACAGAGGGCTCTGCTTTAGTCTTATGATTAGGTCTTTCCATGTAAGTTCATTAAATTCAGACCATCAAGGAGCTGTTTTGCTCACTCAGTAAATTGTAACAGAGAGCAGGAAGGACTTGCACGTACTCAGCATATTGCAGCTCTGAGAAATATTGGAGCTGGTCTTCAGATGAAGAAATCCAATAACAGGCAATCTTTGCTGAACAAATTATTTTAAGACACGTTTTCACTTCTTGATGATCCCTCAACTACCAGCTTCCTGACCAATAGTGAGAACTGCCGAAGCAAACCAATTTGCAGTGGCACTGCTTTTTTTGTAATTTTGCTTTATAACCAATATTCTCACACAGAAATAGCAGAGCAGTGATACTACAGCACAGCTGTCATCACTGTTAATCTATACATGTATATAAGTATTTTAAAATAATTTGTGAAAGCATTTAGTTGAAGTAAGGGTGCTTTCAAACATTTACCTAGTCTGTGGTACTCCAATGGCTTTAATACTACTATTTGTTCCAGTATTTTATTCCTGACATGAAAATATATATAGCAACCAGAGAGAGGCCAGAAGACTGTTGGTTGTTTTTTTTTTTTTGACCATTAGCACCTTTTGTTTTTCTCTTTTCTCTTGCAGTGAAGATCTTTCAGAAGTAAAGTACTACAGAAAAATGGCAGATTCCCCTAATGCTCTGCAATACATATTTTTGGGGCCTGTTTAGCTCTGCTTTTTAAGAAGTCTTTAAAAAAAATTATACCTGTATTAAGAAGCTGTTTTTCCCAGGGATTCCCTTGCTAATTGCTCATACCCTGTCATCATATTTTTCAAGTTAAATTTAGGCTTCTGTAATGTCATTCTGATCACGTTTTCTAGAGAATGTAAATTCCCTTTTGTTCTGCTTGGAAGTCAATAAAAAATAATTTAAAAATTAGAAGTAAGTTCAAGCAGCAAAACTCACATCTAAGTACAAACTTTATGAAAACCCACGTGTGGTCCAGTTAGGGGTGTGGAGGCTCATTTCAGTAGCCTTCGTGGCAGAGACGTTATATTGACCAGAGGCTGTCTGGGAACTACATGCCAGTTGGGATGTCACAGGCACTGAGGTGATGGGGAAGCATGTATGGCTCTCATGATCTACAGCCACTTGTTACCGTTCAGCTTTCCCACCCTGAGAGCTAGAGCCTTCCAGGCAATATGGTTGAAGGGTTAGTGAGGACCTGCTGGCTGAGTTAAGAGGAAGGATGGGGTCTCTTGCAGCAATGACCCAACTTGCAAATTTGGGAGCCACCCCAAGTTTGCTCTCTCTGCAGAGCCAAGCCCCACTAAGCTAAGCCAAGGCAAGCCCCCAACTCACCCAGCATTCCACCAAAGCGAAGGTATAAACAAGTATTCACTGCCGTTAACAAAAGCACGGCATTTTCCTCCATCAGGAGCCAAGGCTCACAGAGAGCTCCCGCTCTGTTTGCAGTGAAAGAAGGGCTTTCACAATAGAAAGACTCAATAAAAGCAGTTGCTACGTGGGAGGATATTGAAAACAGTGATTGGCATCACTGTTTCTTTCTACTATCTTCTCTTGCGTTTGAACCCTAAGAATTGCAGGAACGTGGCTATTCCTGTGGCTATGTCTCCTACCGTCTTCTTTTTCTCTTATTTCCTCTTTCCTGTCATCAGCATTTTAAGAATAACTTGAATTAATTGAAGGGTTGTGTTTCCTGGCCCTTTACACTGTCACAAGCACACCCCCGTGTCTTGTGGATATAAAACCTACAGTTACAACTGTTGCATCTTGCGCTGAGGGTAGTGCACCCAGTCCACCTTCGGGACGGGACAGAGGAAGCTGAGCTGTTCCCATGACATGTGCCACATGGCTACCTGAGCGTGGTGCCAAGCCCTCATGACATCCCCTGTGGGGCCACCACGAGCCCCCTCGGGATAGGAGTGTGCCTTTTCCAGCTGATTGTATAGATATACTCAAACACTGCCCTGTCCATGAAAGCCAGTAAATGAGGTTGAGCTGGCACAGAGGGGAAGAAAACCATGCTTGTTATTTGACTGGTACAAGATGGGTCCCCCATATATTTTCTAGAGGAGCCAAGGGCTCTGTCAGGCTATGGTCAAATTTTGGCTGACCCTAAACCTCTGAAGTCCCTACCTGGAGTTTAGAGACAAGCCATAGGTACTGCTCTTATGTTCTTAGGGGCTTCCAAAGCTGAGACATGCTCCTATTTTATTTCAGCATTGTGAAAAGAGAATTAGAGCCCTCATTACAATCAACTGCTTTTGCTGGCATTTGCTGAAAAATTTGGCTAAGACTTTGGTTAAATCTAGTTACAGTGATAGCAAGAGAAAGTACAGCTGCAAAGCTGAGTGTCATACAGTGTCTCTCACCTCTGCCAAAGGGAGACCTGGCAATTTATTTGTGATCAACATCATGTAGAGAATTATGTTTTCTTATGCCCTTGCAAGGGAAACGATTGCTAATGGATCTTGCACTTCAGTGGTATCTTTCTCCTTGCTATGTTTCCCAAGTGTGTAGGTAGAGCAGCAAGCGTGTGGAAACCTTTTGTCCTTTTGTAAATGGAAAGAGAACCACTCCTGCCTGCTCACAAAGATGAGAGCCAGAACATTATGAGAAAAGTAATATTAATCACTAACTTCTGAAATGTAGATGAAAGAAATTAAAAAATGAAGCCACAGTAATCAAGTAGACAATAATATAAAGAGGCTAAAGATAGGATTTTTCTAAGCTAGGAAAGTGCACTGGGTAGAGATAAACTTCTTGATGTATTTCTACATGTTTACATGTATTTGCTGAGGTAAAAAGGACTTTGAAATGTGTTCTGGGATCATGCGTTGTTCTTTATTATAATTACCAGTGCTACAGCAGTGCCTAGCAACTCTAATGAAGTGTCAGGGTCTTATTGCAGAAGTCATTGTGTGAAGGAGGAATGAAAAAAAGTGACTTACTGGCATTTTAGGCACAAAAGAGTGTGAAATGAGCACCCAGACTGGCACTGTGTCAGCAGGTTTTAAAATATGAGTCCTCTGAGAGAGAAAATATGTGAAAATCAAAGGTCGCCTTGCATATATTTAGTGAATAAAGGGAGTCATAGGGAGATCCTAAGCAAAGGGAAAGAAATGAAGGGAAACATTACACCAGCTGCAAGGGAAATATCAGAGGCTTGAAGATACCTTTCAGAAGAAATAAGACCTGGGGGGGAGTGGGGGGGAGAAAATGCCTGTAACGAGCTCTTGAAATATTATTTCCACCTCCATTCCTCATGTTCACATATTTCTAGCAATCTGGTCGTAGTGTTTCCATACCATCCTCCTTCTACTTAATATCTAATTGTCACTGTACTATTGATCTCCTGCCCAGCTGTGAGTGGTTTCTAAGCACAACATACACATTATCTGGGGGACTTTGCACTCTCTGCTTAGCAGCTTGGCTTCAGGTGTACATGATACTTCCTCATTTCCTTTTTTTTTTTTTCTCCAGTGCTGTCACTGGTTCACCATCGCTCCCCTCTCTGACTTGTTTTTTCCATCTTATCAAAGAGAAGTTTCTGCTGTGAGCTGAAGCCATGTCCTTTTTTCCCATGGCTCTGCTGTTCCCCAGCCAGGGCCAGTATTTCTGGAGATCAATACTTTTTATTTTCAGTGGCCATATTTTCAGCCTTGTTGCTTTTCAATGTAGTTCCTTCCCTGTTCAGTGCTTTGCTGAAATCTTTGTCACAAGACTACTGCCTTGATTAATCAATAAGTAATAAGATGGAGTTAATTCCAGAGCTAAAGGGGAAATCCCAGGGGAAATACTGTGTGTGCCTCCTTTTAAAAGTCTTTAAGGCCACCAGCCTCATACAAGTTCATAGGGCTAATTAAAGGATTTTACAAAAAGCAAGTATTAGAGGACTGCATTTTTGATCTTCATCTTCTCTGAGAGTAACGGTTCACAGTAACTCACTTCATAGCTGAACATGAAAATCCGTTCTTTGCAGACAAGGCTATGAAGTAGAGGAAATCAGTTCTGGTGACCAAATAACTGTGTGAGTGAAGCACAACCTTTGTAGAAGTCAAGCCCAGGAAAAAGTGAAGATTCAGTTGAGTGGTGCTATGCACCTTTGGAGAAGTGGTAGAGAAGGAGGAGGCCTAGCTGAGACCTGGAGAGCAGAATTATTCACAAACCCTACTTCTCATACCAGAGGAGACTGAATCTCTGTATGCCTCATGATTTTGTCACCTTATATTTTATCCTACCAAAATCATCTGCCTCCCAGGCTGCAGAGCTCCAGCCCATCTGCAGGCCAGCTCTAGCCCATTCCCCTTGTGCCCATGGCAGTCCCATTGGCTCTTAATGCACAGGTCCCTCTGTTTAATACAG
The DNA here is from genome assembly GCA_013400055.1 of Nycticryphes semicollaris. NCBI lineage: Eukaryota > Metazoa > Chordata > Aves > Charadriiformes > Rostratulidae > Nycticryphes > Nycticryphes semicollaris. The sequence goes on from VXBJ01005020.1 coordinate 260,987, forward strand.
GTATTGCTGTCTCAACTTACTGTCAGCCTAGTTGGTCCAGGCTGCAGCAACTAGAAGGAGGGAAAGCCCAAGGCCATAGGCGATCACAGGTGGTGCTTTCAGTACATGTAGTTCATTGGTTTGTCTGCTTGCAGTTCTTGTCAGGAGAGAAGCCGTGACTACGAAAAGCTATGCAGCTGTGAAGTTATCAAACACCTCATAACTGCTAAAAAGTTCAGCTCTTGCTGAACTCAAGAGATGGGTAAAAGTTTCGCCAAGTGTGTTGTGAAAGTTTCGCTCCTCACCCACCCCCACATCTGAGACAGAAGAGCTCAGACTGAGCTAACACCACTGCCGCTCTCTAGCACTACAGAGAGATACCTTAAGCTACTTCACCGTGCTTCACGATGGAAAAGTACACGTACATAGCTGACATCCAAACACTTACTGCCTCCGTATGCAGCGCATTCCCCATAGTTCAATTCTGTACTAAACCTTCACTTTTTAAAAAGTTCATTATGTGGGAGAGGATAAAGCAGGGACAGCACAACCTTATTCAAGAGCATAAATGGGTTTCTCTGGCAACCATCATCAAGCTGCATTACATCGTAACTAAGTGTAGAAGCAGATATATTTAGGTTCTGGGTCTGCTATTGCCCTATCTTTTCCACTGCAGTAAATTAATGTATATCTGTGCATCTAGTTGAGGAGTGCGGGGGGGAAATATCCATCCATCCATCCACTGCCACTGAGGCAGGGATATGTCTTTGAAATTTGAAAAGGTCTGCCTGACTAACTCCACGCTCCTTCTGTTTTTATGTTTGTTTTTTAGCACACTCCCAGTTCTCCATAAGTTTCTTAGACTGCTCCAGACTTACCACATAGTTTTGTTCAGCTGTGTCTGCACTGGGCAGTAGATGTTGTATGTGGTGCTCCCTTGAATCCTAAACCCCAGGTGAGGCCTCCAGCCATGACCCAGCTGCACATCAAGTCAAGAGGTGGCTAGAAAAGACTCGCCCATGTGCCCTGTGCTGGACTGAAGGAAGATGCAGGTGAGCAAGCAGAGATGCAGTGTGACACACTGGTCTTTCCAATCTGTGCAGGTTGGGGACCTCCACCACAGGGCCCCTTGCAGGGCACAGTAAGCCTTGGAGGACCTGGCTTCCTCCAGGATGAATAGGATGAATAGGTTCATCCTATTCATAGAGCACAGAGCCTAAGCGTCTGAAGGCAGGTCCCTGATTCCCATTTATCCGAAATATCTCTGAAGTTTAGAACCTGTTTTGGCCTCTTCAGCATCTAGGAACACTTCAGCCAAATAGAAAAGCCAAATGTGGGTTTACCAAACATCCTCAGTACCACCATAGGTGTTAAATGCATGGAGACAGGGTAAGAGCCCTGCTGGTGATCTCAGTAGCTGGGACTCCACGAGCCAGAAGGGATATGTAACCACTATTTCCAAAATCCAAGAGTCCAAATAATTGCTAGAAGGTGAGAAATACCACCTTTTGACGACCAGCCTCCAGTAAAATGTCTCAGTCTGAGCACCTGAAATAGTGTCGTCTAAAATCATGAGTCCCTTTCCTAAAAGGGTGATTCTATATATAATACAGAGACATCAGCAAGAGTAACATCCAAGGGAGTTAAAAATAATTCTGAAATATTCTGGAAGAAATGAGTTATGAGGAACTTTTCTTAACGGTTTGGGAATTTTTCATTTTTTATATCTTTCCTTAATATTACTTGATTGCTGTGGTCATCCTTTCTCCCAGCTTACCACAGAGATATAATTACAGCAGTGACTCTTAGAAACAATTAACCTAATTACTACAAATCAAATCAACAGAAAAAGATTTTAAGTCTCAAAGAATCAAGAAATAATGCACATACACTGTGGGGACTTATCTACAAACAGTTAGTAAAGACAATAACAATGTTGCTTACACTTATTTAGCAGATATATCTCAAATAACAGTCATAGTTTGACATCCAGGGATTAGCTCATGGACTCATTATCTTTTGAAAGAGCTTAATGTTTTTAAAATTACTACATCAAGCCTTAGTCTGACATAGGCATTATGTAAGTTTCCTTCCAACAGTCAGCCTATACGAAGAGCTCTCCAACTCACAGTGTTATTGATTTTCTGCTGGTTATTTGGCAGACCTTTGGGCAAATCAGCAGCAATTTCAGAATCCACAAAACAAGTTTTTGGCATGAATTGCCACCACAATTTATTTATTTACTTTTTGCTCAAGCCCATAAGAATGTTTTGTTCAGAACCCAAATGGTTATTTTAAGTCCTGACTTATTCCATACCTTACTTCTGGACATTGAATTTATAATGCTGTAGAACACCTCAGAGATCCACACTGAGGCCAGTTATTGTTTAGTGTCTTTACTAAGAGACTGGATCGGGAATGAGTGTGTTCTCCGCACAGTTTTCAGATGATGTCAGAAGAGGAAAGCAGTCAATGCGCTGGGGAGCAGGTTGGAGAAATGGGCTGAGAAGAACCTCATGATGTTCAACAAAGTGAAACACCAAGCCCTGCTCTAGTGAGAAACAATCCCATGCACTGGATGGGTTGAGGTCTGACTGGCTTTCTGACTGGAAAGCAGCTTTGCAGATAGGGCCCAGAGGTCCAGTGGACACCAAGTTGACCAGGGGCTAGCAATGCACACTTGAGACAAGGTGAAGGGGAGACCTGCTGTCTGTAAACACCGAACCAGACTCTTCTTAGAAATGCATGGTGGAAGAGCAAGAGGTAACAGACAAAAGTTGAAACATCCAAATTTTTGCCTCAATGTAAGAAAAAATATTTTGTGACTGTGCACCTTTTCCCCTTTAAAAGCCAGTCTGCTGGGAACCTAGTCCCTTCTGCTAGGCCCCATCCAGCTTTAATAATGTGACTTACCAGAAATCTGGATTCAGAAAAAAAATGGTGAAGCCTCAGCACTGACAAGACAGTCATGATAAGAGCAAAATTCCCTCCCTGACATACGAGAATATTTGGCAGAAGAAAGGCATGCAAAGGCCACAGCTCTTCATCCCATTGCAACATGGCACCAAAAGACAAGTTAAAATGCCAGGATGCTTTCAGAAGAAGACAGTGGCCCCTTCCAAGCCATGTCTCTTCCCTCTCAATGAGCTTGTCCAAAAAGCTTATGATAGAGCCATGTGTCCAGTCCCACTGCAGCAACTGAAGGCTGACCTCTTAAAGGAGGCAAGAGAATTGCTTGACAAAACCCTAGATATTCTTTTCTACTCTTCATCCTGACGCAAATGAATTCTGATCTTTAGAGTTCTGTAGCCCAAAAGACAAACTCAAGAATAAAAAGTAATTTTTTTTTGTTCCTTTAAGATGGTGTTAACTAAATTGGAACGTTCTATCCCCTAAAAATACATGCAGGAAACCCCTGGGTTTGTTTGCTGAAAGTTCAAAATCAAACTGAAAAAAAAAAATCAGCCAGTTATGTGGTTTTCCAGTTTAGGATTGGGCTGCATTACAAGTATTTAGGATCTGATGCTAGTGGGCTAGGCATCGCTGTTACTACTGCTTACAGCAGTGGGGGTTTGTAGCTCATGAGAGACCAACAACATAACAAGCAGATGAAATGTGTGGACTGTTGCTTACACAGCACCAACATCTTTCATAAAGATACATATCTTTTTTAGGCTTTTCATCAATTCTGTCACAGACTTCCCGGAATAAATATTCCCTCCCCTGCCTCGCTAACATATCAGCCCAAGCATCAAGCCATAGACTTATCTCACTTTAAAATGCTGATTCCGAAAGTCTTATCAGTTTACCAAAACAAATATTAACAAAGCAATTAAATTAAAGGCCATGTTTGCATTCTTTTCAAGAGCATAGGCATCTAATATTTGCCTTGCTTTGGGGATGAAAAAGTAACACAAGACCACCTCCCCTGATTACTCTCCAAAAGCAGGCTGGTGAGGGCCAGCTTACATCACTTCTTACCTGAATCAAACCAGCCATCACGCATTTTAAAATAATATGCACCATAAATTACAGTGAAAAGACTAACATGTGCCATTTTCCATATCATTCCACAAATATCCTGTGAGATATTTATATAAAGTGGTGAGTTTTTTGATTCCATATAGCACTGTAACTTTTTTCTTTTTTTTTTTTTTTTTTTTTTTTTTTTCTTTTTTCTTTATCTGAGATGGATGGGTGAACCTAGCATTGGTCCAGGGAAATTAACTACTTGATTCTAATTATCACTGTTTCTTAATCAAAGTATGGAATTCTAATAGGTTTTTAATCATGGTCTTGTCCAAAAAAAAAAGTAAGGATGTAAGAAATGCTAGTGGTAGACTTGGCTATTTTAGCAGAGAAATAGCTGGAACTATTTTGCTGTTGTATCTTGCAGATCGCTGGCATAAAATCATTCAGCAATTAATACCACAAACAGTGTCATAAGTAGCCCTTTGACGCTGAGTTTACTTGGTGGTTTCTCTGAGGAAACAGGGAGTAAAAGGAAAGTTTCTTCTTGCAGAGAAATCGTGGTTTGATAACAGGTTGGTAGGAATTACCCAGAGCTTCAAAGAGAAAGCAGAGAAAAGATGCAAGACTGAGCTGAATCCCCTTGACTGGGACATAAGGTATTCCTGAGGAGGACTGCAGAAAGGTTTTATGCTGTCTTGTTAAGACAGGTGTACAGAAGTGCCTGGAGGGTTGTTTTCCAAAATCTGAATAACTTTTCTTATATAGTAAACTGCTGCTTTTGATATGTTCCAAGTTCTCAAAAACAAAGCAAGGGTAGTAAAATACAGCTAGCATGTGGTCACGGCACCTGCTGCAGGGAGGCTGCATGCCAGGCATCCCCCCTGCTGCTTCACCCACAAGAGAGACGAGTCAGAAAGGAATCAGCCGTACTGCTCTGGCAGCCCTCAGAAAACCGGCGCAGTAAAAATCATGAGATACCCACAGTATCCACTGCTTTCTCAGGATAGAAAGGGCAGGACTCTGTTTTTAATTAACCCATTACCAGTAAGAAATTAATCAACTTTGACATTTGAACCAGCTCTGCAGCCTGCCTGTCCTCCAGTGCAGCTCCCCACCAGTTTTCCCTCACTCTGCCCTCCCTCCTCCCTGCCTTGGGGGAAATGCCAAGGGGGAGGCAATGCCCTGGCCATTCCCATAGGCAGGGGAGGCCGTGCGAACTGCACTTACTGACTCTTACCAGGACTGAGATGAAGTGCTATTAGATTCATCTTGCACACGGTTTAAGCAACTGTGCAAGCATTATTGGGTAGTTGCAAGAAGCTGGTTTTCCTTAATTCTTGCCACATCCTTAAAGAAGTGTTGGGTAGGAATGAGGACTGCTCAATGGTCTGTGCATAATGTACCAGCAGACAGTTTGCAAGCATTTTTAAGTGTCTTGACAAAGAGAAAAAGTTCTTGTCTCTGTGCCCAGCTGCATCCCCTTCCCCTGGGACTTTTTCACCCTGCCGGCTAATACAGGAGAAACTGCCGGGGGACAGGGATGCAGGGAAGGGCTGTGGGAGAGGGAGCAGGGGCTCAGAGAGGGTGCAAAGCCTTGGAACACCAGGCTGGGCTCTCTCTCCATGGTGCACCATGGTAGGGATTGCTTTTGTTGCAGCTGCCTCTAGAGGGCTCATTGTCTTGTTGGAGAGGCAGCAGCCTTTGTTCTCGCCTTTCACAGCATCCCTGCCTGAACAATACCACATGCATCGATTTGCTTTTCAATATTCCCTTTATTGCCAACAAAATCTCCAGTGCCTTGACCTCATAACAGAAGACACAGGGGGCACAGGGTCTGTATGCTCTCCTTCTGGCATCGCAAGGGGTGTAGCACACGTTCCCCATCAGGGAGGCAATGAGGAGCCGCTGCCTGCCCACCCTCTGCCACCACCATCACATCCCCCTTTGTGCCCTTCAACACTCTGAAAGGTCAAGCCCTGGAATGCTGTCCTGCATTGCACTTAAACTCTGTCTCACATCTGCTTGTACTGGCACATCTGTGACAGAGGTGAGACACATGTGCCATGGTTATTTGTCCTGCTCCTTGAGATGGGCTGCCAGAAGCACAGAAATCCAAGGCCAGTGCCACAACCACGTTTTGCCTCTGAACAAAATTTCTAATCAGAGAAAGGGGAAATCCAGACGGAAGTTGCACTTATTAATCCCGTGCTTTGTGATGGCTTCATCAGGTAGATGAACATATACCTCCAAATACTTGCAAAGCCTTGGAAGATTTTCAGGACTGGCTTGCTTCTCCAGGATTAGTTGCTACATACGTACTTACAGCATCCTTTCAAAGCTCTTTTTGTGTGTGTGTGCAGTTGTTACACCTGCAATTAAAATTTTGAATACGCGGCTTTAACACTGTTACCACTGCCATTCTTGTGACTTTCCCTGTGAAGTACAGTGTACTTGTCAGTATTAGATTTCATCTGCAGTTGAGTTGCCCATTTGTTTAGCTTTATCCTAATGCAGGATAACCAGCTAGGATTGTTTTGCAAAGCAAGCAACTTAAAAGCTGGAGCCATTTATTCTGACTAGTAATTCTCCCTTGATTTTATAAGCTTCAAAAACCTCTGGAGTTCATCTGCATTTGGTTTAGATTAGTCAAACAGGATGAGATCATCTCACTGGCTGTACAGCATCTCCTTACATGGTAAGTTCAGCCTTTACTCATGCAGCTTTTGCCATCTCCCATCAAAGTCAATAGAAAGGCTCTTGTCAATAAGGTTGCAACAGGGACAGACCATCAGTCCCTCAAAAGGCACACACCATTTATCAGTGGTGCATGACTCCCAAGCAAGTCCAGGCCATGACTGTCAAAACTGGAGGCTGATAGCATGGGATTGCTAGCAGGTTCTCAGGGCAAACTGACCTTCCTCCCCCCTGAGGAGGGATCTCCACCTGCTTTCCTCCATAGCATAATCTCCCTCTCCTTCAGGGATATTGCTGGTTGGGTTCATTTCTCTCCCCAGGGATTGGGAACAGCTTGTGACAGCAAACGGCTCCTGCAGTGAGGAACAAAGCTGACTTTCTGGCTACTGGAGTTCAAGCCTCTGGCATAAATCAGTGAACGCTGCACACAACGACAGCATAACAAGTCTTTATTGAAGCAAGAGTGTGAGTCAAAGCAACAGGCAAAACATAAACACCAAGCATCAAAAAGGGAACAAACATCTGACTCGGCAACGCTGAGTGCCAAATGCCCCAGTGTGCGACAGGAGACTGTCATGTTGTTGATGGTATTTTGTCATAATTATGTGCAATTTGCTTACATATGTTGTTCAGCACAGATAAAATAATGATCAGCCTCTACTTGGCTTCTCACTGTGGAGTGACTATTTCAGTCCTGAAACAGCCCTTCTAACATGCATTCCTTAGTGCCTCCATGGGGAGAGGATGAGTATTTGTATGGACATAAGCAAGTGGACTGTACACTTCACAGGCTGCCAGATTGATTTCGTGCACTCTTGGAGGACTCAGTCTCTGGGGACCCCTCACAATTGCTTCAGTGTCCTTGATTGATGAACTTTGTCTTGTGGCTCCGTGCTTTGGAAAGCCAATTTGCATGTATATTGCCAGTGATTATGCACTCATTTTTATTAGAGAATCACACAGAGGCCTCTTCTGACAAACTGTCCTATAGGTGTTATATGAACATAAAGCTTTATGCCAGTTCTGCCACAAAGGTTTTCTGGTGTCTAAGGCAAACAACAGCTTGATCACTCTCAGCATTTACAGCTCCTGCAAAGCTAGAAGGAGGGAGATCCCTTCTGCAAACAGTGTTCTTTATTTGCACAGAGCTCATAGGCAGCCACATTTCTTGGGGGAGTAGAGGGCAACACAATGAAATCCTCCTAAGATAGACCACATTCTTCCTTTGGGACCATTTGGGATTGATCTAGATATTTATCGGATAATCTATGCTCCTTTGCATCATTTCTTCTCAGCATCTGGGGACTCCATCAATTTGTCAGGTATACAATATTCACTGTGATTTCAGAACACTTGACCTTCACTACCTGAAAAGCAAGATCTGTTCAGTCATGCTGAGTTTACTTGTATAGTCTTTGAAAAAAAAAATAAATTGAAATAATGGAGTTATTTGGAGAAAAAGGGCCTGTTTTGGCTTCCATAGACCCATCACAGTGTCATCGGATCACTCACAGTAGCTGCCTGGCACAAAGAAGGTACAAGGCCAGCTAAAGTCCTCCTGCTAAAACTTCTCTGTATGTTTTGTTCTCCATTGCATTCTGCCCACGGGTTATGAGCAGAGATTGGACCAGAGCATGGCTTTAAGATTTTTAAGACAATATTGAAGTCATCACTAAGACAGTATTCTAGCCACTAAAATAGCTAAAGAAACCATTCAAAACCCAGCTCTGCTAGTGCCCGATTAGTAAGTTCAATTTTAGAGCCTAACTAGATAAACCTTATTACTGTAAATATAAACTCAGAAACTAATTTAGTTGCCATGTGTAATATAAGCCACATTACCAGTACAGTTCATAAAATGAATAACTTCCAGTAATATACCAAAACTTCCTCCCTCCTCCTGGTGACTGAAACATTAGAGCAGTAACAGTGAACAGGTTCTCTTCTGTCTCCATGTTCATTCAGGGTGATGGAGCTGATCTTTCTTTAGCAGGCCCAGTCTCCTTTCCCTGGTGGAGAGGTCATGGTCATATGCAGAGCCCACTTGCCTCCAATTGCTTTGGGTAATTTAATCTCAGCAACAAAATGAGCCTATGCCGGGACAAACATCATGCTGTCATAAATTTACTGAGTTTTCATAGGAGTATCTCAGGGTTAAACACATTCTATTGGTACTTAAGGCGACTGTGGCCAAAGTCGGTTACATGCAGTTTTGGTGTGTGTGCATATACATACTATATATATATAAATAAAATATATACCCACACTTTTATTTCCTAGATGCTCCTCTATCAGATGCTATTTCTGTATGATAAAAATCTTCGTTAATACTGTACAGTAAGCAAACCAGTATTCACTGAGAATTGTAGACACCATCCAAAAGCTGATGGATATGCTGTATGCAGAATGCAAGGCAGTGTTCTTCTTACATCTCAGAGAGCGAAGCTTTAATTTGTAATGTTGCAGAGGTGCTCTTTATTACTGTCTTCTGTATCTTCAAGCATATCAGCATTTCAAAACTGTTGCTAAAACAGTTGCCCAAGGTGCAGCTGAACATCTGGGTCACTCACTTTTTCCATTCGACTGAGTATCCAGCACAGCAAAATTACATGTGCTCATCCCAAAAAATAACTGTGCTCATCCCAAAAAATAACTGTTCAGTTTGATGCCAAAGAGGAAGTGAAATTTTCCCAAATACTTCAAACTTTTTTTTTTTTTTTTAATTTGATTAACGGGGCAGAATTCAAATTGCTTCAGGCAGGGAGGCTGCTATTCCCTCCTAAAAGCTGCTAGGTGGACTGTCTTCAGAGGCCACCATATTTCTCTCTGCCAAAAAGAAAGTGTGAGAACCTAGGATGCAACAAAAAACCCCAAGGGGTACACATTTTTAGAAAAAAAAATTAATTCCTTTTACTTCAGATAAGAAATATTTCATGCTTAGGACAACACACTGTCACCAGTATTGTCTAAATCCTGCAGTGAGTCACAGACCCAAGAATGGGTCAGAAAATCCAGATAACTTAAAGAAATGCAGGAAATCACTTACATCAGAAAGAAAAAAGAAAAAGCAATGAGTGCACTGGGCTGTGTGTGTCTTCACACAAGTATACTTACATTAACACCATCATATACGAAACAGCATGATTAAATGTATTCAACAGCTTCTTCACCCATGGTTTGGCCTTAGCTCTGGATTTGAGAAGGTCCTGGCACCTGACATTTCTTTTCCAAAAATGTAGCTGGCCAAAAATACTCTCCCAGTTCCTCAAGTTTCTCCATCCCTGAAAAGAGAACCATACACACCATCTACTCCATACATAAGTTACATTTAGCTCTGCATCAAAAACCTGAAGCTTCTTGAAAAGAGTCCAAGCAAGGTACAAACCAGTCTCTTCCAAGTGTCAGACCTAAGACATCTCTATTTAGGTATACAAAAGCCATCATAAATCACTCAGGGTATATTTTTAGTCTCTGTAAGACCTTTAAATATTATTTGGTAATGTCTTGTTCACATTTCTTTTTTCCACTAATTCTTGTTGCAAACAGAAGCCAGACATGTCAGAGGCAAAACCTTCTGCATAGTGGGACATCCACATGTTCTGCATGTCCTGGCCCACTTGTGGCAAGTGGAGTGGAAGAAGACAAAACTGCAGTAATGAAATCCATCAGGCTGAGGTGGCACCCGACTTTTCCAGGATTTTTATTTGTTCTCCAGCTTTTTCAGTACACCTCCTAACAGTAATAACTCTGTGTGTAGAATACCCGTAGTGCAGGAGAACAAGCTTCCTTGCACAGGGAGCCTTTTTATAGCACTTTAATACTTCCATCAGAAATTATTTGACTCAACACATCAAGATGATTAACTCAGTCTTTGTGAATGCTTTCACCAACAAATACTAACTAATGAAACCTGCCTGGTTTTCTCTGCATACTCTCACCCTGACCCCTGATACATATCAACAGGCAATAAACTATTTTATTCCTATTTTCACTTCAAGAAATGTCCCTTAGAGCATCAATTTAGCTTGCTCATAAGAACCACTTGGAGTAGATATCTGGAAGTAACTTTCTCCACTACTATAAAAGCTTCATTAACTAAGATTGGATTCATACCAACAATTCAAGAGGGAGACCCTTTTCACTTTCAAATGTTCCTCCAGACTATCAACTTTTACATCATTCCTAAGGGCTGGCTCTAAGTCAACAGCTTTACTTCCTAAGTCAAGTACAGTACACTTACTTATGCTACTGTATGTGGGCAGTTTGCCACGGAAAATTAAAAGACTTTGGACAAGAACTCAGGAATAAATCGTCCCTGAGTACCAAACGTATGCACACAGAGACAGAGGAAGAAAGCACTTTACAAATAATAGGATTGAAGCAGTAAACACTCACAGCATTCGTGCCCATTTAAATGGACAGATGGAGTTGTTTGGGCCTATCAGATCATCTGTCCACAAACTAAGAAGGATTTATGTGATAGACCATAATGGCTTAAATCCACTTTAAAAAGAAAGGTTACAATAACTTGGAACAATTCTCGGTATATTCAGGGGGCTGATGTGGTAAATAACAATAAACCTTTTTGAATTAGCACAGTTATTTAAAAATCAAAGGTACAGGTGAAATAACAGGGTTTTTAATTGCCTCTATTCCACTGATCTTCAAGCTACCTAAGCTTTAATATTGAGTGTCACAACAGTGAGTCAGAGTCAGGCTGGCAGAACAGCCTTTCCCTGGGGAGCGGTGCAGGGCCAAACCTCCCTTCTCCTCCTGACTTGGGGAAACCAACCTTGGTGTGCAGTGGGAAACTGCTTACTGTGGGTACAGCATGTCAGTTTTCCCTTATTTGGCCTCCAAGCAACCCTTACCCTTTCAAAGGCTCTCAGCTGCCAGGAAGCCCAGCCTGAATGAGGTAACCCAGGTGTGGTCAGAGCACTGATGATTCCCCACGGGAAGGGGAAATGGTCTCCACTCAGTCAGAGTTGGTTGCCCTTAGCTGGTCTGTTGCAGGAACAGGGCAGGTAGAGTTGTTGAAGATTTTGCCTCTTCTGTTAGCTAAACAATTTAGCAGTTTGGTCTTGGGTCAGGCAAATGTGTTACAGAGATTTCATGCGTTCTTTTCTGACCAAGCAGAAAGGAGGAGCAGGATTTCTTGGGTGCATCATGAAGCTGATTTAAAGAGGTAGGTAAGTGATTATTTTATTGCTGTATCTGAGAGTGAGTCTAAAAATAGTAGCAAATATTTTAGAGTATTTAGAATACTTAGAGTTCAAGCTATCATCTATCTTGCTGGGTATAAGTCCATTTCTGTATTGTTTCTCCTCTAAAGTGCCTTTCCAATTTTCAGATTCTTGGCTCTGGCCTTCTTAGAGTTTCCTACCCTTTCCCTCAAATTTCCTTTCTTCTCTAAATTATTTTTTTCCCCTTTTAATGATCTAGAATATTTGAAAGCTTCGCAACAGCAGTTTCTTATCTTTTTCTGGCCACACAATACCTTTTCAACACTTCATTGTGACTGTGTCTGACAAGACTGTTATGTGGCATTAGACCAGCTTTTCGCTCTTTGTAGAAAGGTTGGCCTCATAGCAAGTTAACAAGAGAGTTGAATTTCAGTGTGTTCAGAAGCTAGGATGGTTATGAGGAATACAACCAGCACCTCTTACAGAAAGGCAATTCCCCTCATGCAGAGGAGTCTGCAAACTCTCCAGCATCCATCTGCTCATGCCAATTCATCTCAACTTTCAACCCCGACTGAAAAGCTCAAGGTAATTCTCTTCCTCCTGCTGATGAGGAAAGTAAACTGAGTGACGTCTGAGGCACTCAGGTACTCTGGATACAAGCGTACCATTGAAACCGACAAGCATACACAGAATAAACAGAGGAGCCCTGGGGAATGCTGTGAGCCGCTCACCAGCGTGTCCTTGGATGTGTGCATATTGCTCCTCTTCAAGTCAAGAGCAGTTTTCTGCCTGCCACCTGGGAAAGTGCGTAGTTAAACACATTGTGATCTACGTTTTTTCCCTTTTGTTGCTTTCATGAAGTTCAAAAGACTGACACCCACCAGCAGCAGAAACTTGTGGGAGCTGAACAAAGGAAGGGTGCTAGGAGTTTAACTTAACCGCTTATGGTTGGTTCTGCTTGCTTGTTCCCCTGATGTGTGAAATGTATGTGTATGTATAAGACATAAGCAGCTTGAAATATGTCTTTTTTTTTAATTGAAATGTGTTCTTTTTCAATATATGTATATACAAATGGAGCCTAATCTGTTCCAAAACATGTTTGAACTAGAGAAAAAATGAAGAACTGGACCTCAGTGTAAATTTGATTGCTTATTCTATTTGTATAGAGTAAGACAGGAGAGGGTAGGGGGGATATTGGTAACTTCATTGGTTAGATGTGCTCCATATGAATGATGTCCCTTCTCTTAATTTTCTTTCTGTTGTTTTTTATTCAGTCTTTGTTTCTGTATAGTTAGATCAATAAATAATAACTCTTTGGGAAGATGGGAAGGAAATAACCCTTCAGGTGCCCAAGAGAACTCATGTTATCTGCAAATACAGATGTTTTGCAGGCGATGCTTTATTTTCTTTCTCTGATGATCAAAAGGTCAAGATTGGCATCTTTGAAATGTATGAATATTGTCATAATTTCTAAACCAGTCATTTTTATTTTTTTTTTCACTAAGCAATGAAAAAAACAACCGATTTAGAAAATCTGAAGAAGAGAAAGGAGGGTTGGGGAGCCTTGCTAAGCTTGACAGTTCAACATACCTGGCATTCATAGTTATTCAGTGCAGAACCTGAAAAGGTACTTAAAATTTCTGAGGTTAAATTGAAATATTCTTTTAAATTTTTTAAATTACAGCTGAATGTGAAAAAGGGTTTCATGATTTTCTGACAGTCATAGGAAAATAAAGAAGTAATTTTGATTTGAGCCAATGCATATTTAAACAAAAATTCACAGAATTAAGAACTAAAAGGAATCACTTGTGGTGAAAAAATGTCTTGATTGGTCTGAAGCAGAGTAGTGTTTTCAATTTGAGTTTTCTGAATAATTTTAAAATATATTTTGAAAGTAATTTCAAATGGAAAAGTTGTTTTGCGCTTGAAAAGCGAAGAACATCACTATCAAAAATATCCGAGTACAATGTTTTCACTTTTTCAGGTTTGTCATGTACATCTTCTCTTCCCCCTGTCCCCTCCATCCCCAGCCCCTGCCCAGCAACAGCTATTTATAAGAACATGCACTCTGGTAAAACTGATCCAAATAATAATAATAAAAAAAAATTCTGTAGCTCTGTATAGAATCTCCCTCACTTGATGTTTCAGGCAAAATCTTTCTCCAGCTGTAATCTGGATATTACAGGGAACATTAATAACAAGTTACCTCTACAACCTACTGCCCTGCGTAATCCTTGAAATGTGAGGGAATATATTGGCTTAGAGAGGTTATCCCCAGCAAATGGGTAACTCCCAAGTGAGCAGAGCACAAGCCAGGCAGCACGTTGGTGTCAGCAGTAAGATTTCAATCTGTGATGGCAGAGCACGAAAATGTTTACACGGAGCTATTTGTCACGCAGTGATGAACACGGAAGTCTGGATAAAGCTAAATTTCTGATATGTACAAGGGGTACATGTTCACTGACTGCGGGAGACTGAACGTCACAATGTAGGCAAAATACCTTGTGATGAGGTCAGCTAGAAGGAACAATAGCAGAAATATCAAGAAGCTCCCACGGGAAATCCCGTTGAACTGGCTGGGAACTTTGCCATATGATGTATTCTGCTGCTTTCATCTTTGCTATGGGTCCCAGGGTACCTCTGGGTCTGTGAGTCTGAGTGTGCCTCCCAATTGCATACCAAATAGGAATTTATGTGGGCATGGATTTAATTTTCTTCTTTGTCTATGTAAACTTCCCTGCCCCGTGCATAGGCTATTTCACACAGAAGCCCAACTATGAGGGATGTTAAACCTCATCACATCCTAACAGGTCCTTGTCTGGATGACCAGAAGATCAAAATGTTATGCCATCATAGAACATTACCCTCCCCAGTGGGAAGGAGTGGATGCAACCAGAGGAATTCCATTCTCTCCTTCCTGCCCTTGTGCAGGTTTTCTCAGGTGGTCTACATGCAAGTCTTCTACAATAACAGATCAACAGCAAGAAAATCAACTCGTGTTGATTATTTCACATTGTATGAATGCATGCAAAGTTTCCCTATGCAAGGGGCAGATTATTTTAATCATGAAACTTTAAGCTGTTATTTATAACAACTAGAGCTAGCTATAACTGGTGCCTCTGAGCTCAGCCTCTTCATGCAAGGGTTAGTGTCTTTACTTGCTGCACAACAGTATGATTTCCATACCCTCAGAGCCAAGGGCTGTTACATCTCTGAGTCCTTTAAGCTCAGCTTGTGGGCACCTACAGCTTATCCTGAGCACGCAAAGGTCTTAAAATAATATAAGCAATAGAGAGGAAAACAAGTAGAGAAAATTGGTTTTAGATATTTGCTTTCAACACGTCATGGGAACAGAGTGACATAAATTCCCCTCAGCTTTCACCAGTTGAACCTCTTATGACAGCCTGCTTGGCTTTTTCACACACTGCTCATGAACCTTTTGCATAGACACCAGAGTTGTTTTAGTCTTAGTCTCCAAACTGACCAAAGAAATTCTAGCAACTTCTGGAACTAGAAACTGGAGCCCAGGAACAGGCTCTCCACAGATGAGAACAAAGGTTTTATTGCAAAGAGACCTGAGGGTCTTTATCAGGAGGTAGCTTACCGTTACTAAGTATTTCAGGCTATGCCTCCTCCTTCTTATTAAATCAAACCAACATAATCATACAATCAACATCATAAAACCAGGTCAGCATATACTATTCATAAATTATCACAAAGCATCTGTCGCATGCTTAATCTGCTTTTTAAAGTGGGGGGCTGCCTTTGCTTAAGCCTATGTCTTAAGCTACTGCTTTAGCCCCCTGTTGTTTGACAATGAATGATTGGAGGGCAAGATTACGTGTGCTTAATGTACAACATGCAGAAGCAGCTGACTCATTATCAAACAATATCTCTATACAGGTTGTTTAAAGCCTTTAACATTGGTCCTGAAAAGCTAGCATCCTAGCTAGCACACTTTCACATGGAATAATATTTATTCCTGAAATTTGAGAGGGGGACAGAATTGATTACTTGTTTTGGGATATGGAAAAGGGTTACTTTGAGGCATGCAGAGCATGTTAAATGAAAACTTTTAAAGATAAAGGTGGAGATTAAGGAATTGCCCACTATTTGTACTGCAATAGTCAGTGTTGTAGGGCACGAAATTCTGTGTGTTACTCAGTTCAGCACATTTCCCTCTGTATCTCAAAGAAACTTGTACAATTTTCCTCTTCGCTTAGGCTGCTGCATTTATGGTAAAGATGAGAGGCAGGGAAAAGAATCATGCTTTATGTTGTGTGCACTGTGAAGGGGAGGAAGATGTAGTAAAAAACATTTGTCCATTGACCCCCTGCTTCTATACCTGTATGAGCTACCAAAACCTTCAAGGTAGACCACTTCAGAATATAGTACACCATCTCTTCTTCCTCTTATGTCAAGTGAGGGAATAAGATAACAAATACAGCTTTCACTCCAAACTCCAACTCTCCTGCTAACGTTCCTGGAATGGCTGCAGGGAAGAGGGTGATAACTGAGAAGGCCACTGTTGAAAAGAATACTTTTGGTAATGCCTCTTGTTCTGAACACCCTAGTCCAGAGGGATCGGATCAGACAGAGTGTTGCTTTTCATTTAAGAAGTAGTACAGTATCTGCCTCAGTCAGGGATATCCAGGTTGGACCTTCATCATGAGCATCTGACCAGAACCACATAGAAGTAGCCAAGAGAACATCAATCTGACCACACTGATTTGGTTTTTTTGTATGTCTCCATGAATACAAAAAGAGAACTGATTTTTAATAAAGGTGTCTTCAT
The DNA here is from genome assembly GCA_013400055.1 of Nycticryphes semicollaris. NCBI lineage: Eukaryota > Metazoa > Chordata > Aves > Charadriiformes > Rostratulidae > Nycticryphes > Nycticryphes semicollaris. The sequence goes on from VXBJ01005020.1 coordinate 277,610, forward strand.
AGGATTTTTCTATGGTGTTCTGAACACTGTCTATCAAAAGAGGATCTGTCTCTTCTGGTGAACTGCAAAATCACTATTGCTTCACATACCCTTTGTGATCCAGGCCTGATCCCCTTGAGGGCATACCATACCATTCTGCAATGAAACAGGATCAAGAAAAATCTTACCAGAATTGGGAATTTCTGTGTTCACTGTAATGTTTCTTGTACTCAAACAATATTCTGCTTTATCAGTGGAAAAAGCAGGCAACCAGCTTCCATAAGGGCTGTGACAATGGACCTGTCAGTCACCTCTAAATTTTAACTCTGAAAAAAGTAAATGGGTTTGCTCAAATCTTCTAGGGCCTCCTTTCACTGCAACTGCATATATTTGCATAGTGATTGGCAGATAAGTGTATGCCAATAGCCACTTCTGTGAACAGATGTTGACAGAAGTATCAACAGAAGTATCAGAGTTACGTGAACAAGTATGTTGTTTTTGCATGCACAGAGAAATGCATAATCTAGTAGTATGCTGGAAATTTCAGTTAGTTCTGCTTCCCAACGCGTGCATCAAGTCACTGCATGTTAATCAGCCTTTGCTGAAGTATTGATGCTTCTTAGTAATACCAAGCAAGAATTTAGAATAAGGAGGGGAGAACCAGAAAAGTTGTGCTGAAGTAATATTGGTAATAGAGACGCTGTATGCATATTTTATGACATTTTATTAGAAAAAACCAACACTCAATTTAAAACAGTGTGTTTGTCAAACAGTGCAGTGATTGAATATGTTCTTAGTCATTATCCTAACAATAATGTAGCAAATATTGAAATAATTACCTAGAACTTCAAACATTTGGTACGGGCTGTTTTAACGACAGGTTTGAAGGAATCCACTGCGCTATATATCTCCTTTGCGTGTTGGTGTTATGAAGATGAATCCTGCAGCAAAAATACTTGTTAGCTAAAATGTAGGGGTAATCTACTTTGCTGATGACAGAAGCAAAGGAGGCTTTTATAAATGGTAATATGCTTCCAGGTGCTAACATTTTTCAGACTAAAATGAAATTAAGCAGTATGTAGACCAAACTCAGAGCCAGGGAAGTGATGATTCTCTCTGTTTCTATTCTGTTCTGTTATTCTGAAGCAAGTCAATGTTGCTACTCCAGTGATAGATCAGTTCCTATAAGAAAGCACAAAATCTGAGATGCAGTTTGGGCATTGTTTTTTTTTTTTTAGGTTACTATTGTGATTAACATGGACACTATCCACTTTTCTTTTTATGTTTTCTTTCAGATTATACATAACTAGCGCTTTCTGAACTTTGTTTTTGTTTCATCAGAGTATAAGACACTGGAAATCTTGTTTCTCCTTGTTAATACCATTCATCATGTTTTTGCTTTTCATTTGTGCCCAAGAAATCCATTTTCCATTACTAGAAAGAGTCTGGTAACACTTTCTTCTTTTTCCTAACATGGCAAATCATCTGAAACAGACCTTTAGGCATCTAGAGGTCTCCTTTTGTTGCAGACAGGAAGTGCATGGCTTGATGAGACCATACTGAAAAGGAAGCAGAAAGTCAAAAAGAAAAGGGGGAAAAATAAGTTATTCAATTCTCAAAGATTTGTACTTAAAAGTGAGGTCTGGAAGTCCTGTCCTGAAGGTTAAATTTAACTACTCCGAACATATACTGAGAGTTTACTAGCAGAGGCAAGCTTTTCATAATGGCTGTTAGGTATGCTCTTCTTTTAATGCCAAAAGCGTTTCCATATGACTCTCTGAATACTCATCCGAAGTTTTGTCCCAGTTTGACATCCTTGGTGTTTGGGGATAGGAAGGAAGGAGGTGTAATGCAGTCACACAAAACTCTCAAGTTTAAAATCCTAGTATGTTTCTTTCCCATTACTAAAAATGGTAGGGTCCATTTACAAGTATGCTTGCTGCAGATGAACGATAAATTTCCCTACATATTGTACATAGCTAAAGCCAAAAAGCAGAGTGAATTGCTACTTCACTAGAATCATCCTGTGGGTCTGCCTAAAGAGGGGCGTCAGCTCACGTAAAGGAAAATGCTGCCCACATTGACATAGATAATTATGTATCAGCAAGAGCCTATATCCAAAAGGGCATGTGAAGTCCCTTGTGTTTCTACTAGCTCAGGTGTTCTCTTGTGTTTCCTACTTAGAGACGTAAGATAGGGCTAAAGGTCTTCTCTCTGGTCTTCATTATGAGCATTTTTTTATGATACAGGTACCTTTTGTTTTCTCCAAATCTTACTATAAGCCATGTTTCCTATAATCAGCCTCATTGTTTCACAGTGTCCCTTTCCATTTCGGAAAATTTCAGCAGGAGCAATTTCTGTCACTTTTTTATGCAAGAATTTCTCACAGGTTGAGATTTTATCTTAGTGACTTTGATCTCTTTCAGATACACAAGCTTCCCATGACACTGCTGTTGAAATGTAATGACTAACATTAGATGCCAGCCCATGTTCTTTAACACAGTTACTTGGTGTTTCAGTCTCCCTCCTGTATCTGAAAATCATAAAGTTTAAGTTTTGCTAAATTTTACTTTCAACATGATAGTTCATATTAGTGAGACTCTCTTAACACCATTTAGTGAAGCACCTGAATAAACCTTGAGTAACTTGACTTTCTGTAGTTTTTTCTGTGGATTTCCCCCTCAGTAAGATGCTGACAGGCTTTGATACTGTTTATGTGCTTACAGTTGACACAGTCACAAAAAAAAAAACATTTTAATTTTCCTAATTATATAGGTACTACCTTATTATTTCCTAGGAGTGCTACACAGTGACATAGGCTTTTAAACCAGAATCCCAAAAATTAAATTAGTGACCAGTGCTGTTGCTGCCATTGGATTATTCAACCACAGTGATTCTATTTTATAATACAATGTTTGTTCTACCAGGCTTTATAGGACTGGCTATCACACACATCACCAAGGCCAGTGATGGATAGATATGCTACGTCAATCCATAAAATCATAGACCGCTGCTTAGCAAAACATATTTGGACTGATGAAGAAAACTTTTATATCTTGAAGTTTAAAAATTGCAATACCTTCCTTTGCCAAGGCTCTCATAAGATTCTATATTTTAGTATACTCAAAATGCATTCTTACAGGCATTCAAGTAGCTTTACTTTCTCGTTTACGCATACCAAGTACCAATTCAGTTTGTTTAATCACTTTTCCAGTCTTTATAGTAGAGATTTCAATAGTAGAATTCTATCTAGAGATAAAGGGCTATTTCTCTGATCCATCCACATATTAGATGAAGTGAGTTGCATTAAGAGACAGCAAAATGAGTGCTTGAGTCTCCATAATGTAATAAATAGCTACAAGGTAAACAGGTCAGTCTATAGAGGAAAACCTGCTTGATGGAGAGCTTGGGCCTTCAGCCATAAACATAGTCCTGACTTCACCAAGAATTTCTGGGAAGCATAAGGATAATAACTTATCTGTGGATTTCTTGCCTCTGTTTCTGGTTGCCACCTTTAACAATTATGTTCTGCGAAGTAGAGGACTAAATGGTAAAGTAAAAAGTGAAAGTCATCTTAAGATTTGTTGAAGAGGCTAAAATATGAAATGGGTACTTTGGAGTACAGTGAGCCTGAGCTGGCTTCTGTCAAGAAGTAGCATTTAATAGATTTTACTAAAAATAAGTGTGTGTGTAGCTATTTAGTATTTTTAACTCATAAAAATGCAAGTTTTTCAAAAGTTTAGTCTCTGGAACGGCTTAACTGATGAACCTCCTTTCCTTTATAATAAAAATCACTTTTTGGCAGGGTTCTCTATAACCAATTCACAAGTCTATTTAAGTCTGCTTCCCGAGATTTTATTTTTGTATCCTAATTTTTAGCAACTAATGAGCAGTGCAAAGTATCATTTGCTGAAGCATGTGGTTTGAGGAGCACCAGGCTCGCTGGGCACTGATTACTAAACCAGAAGTTAGTTGGTAAAGCTCCGAGAAGCAGCTGAAAACTTGTTTCTGAGTTTTTTTAGGATCACTTCCACGTGTTAGTCTATGAATCAAATGAGGTATCGTTATGATCTCTTTTGCTGTGTTTTAAAAAAGATAATAAAAATCTTTGGGCCTTTACCTTGTGCTCAATAACAGTGAGAAATTAACAAACTAAGTAAAACTCTAACCTTTTATACTCTGTTTTTCTGGGGTGGTTTTTTTTTTGTGTGGTTTTTTGTTTGTTTGTTTGTTTTGGTTTGGTTGGTTTTTGTTGTTGTTGTTGTTTTTTTTTTTTAATCAGAGAACCTAAAAGCTCCACGTGTTGTCATAAGGCTGTGTGCACACAGGAAAAAAAAAAGTGATCCTACCACAAAGAGTTGGTAATTAAAGAAAAGAGGGTGACTGGTGAAAGCAGAGAACTTCTTGGCTGATAACTTTACAGTGCAATAATGGAAGAAGCAATATGTTTGGAGGAAACCAAGCACTGACAGCATCACTTATGGGTTTTTGGTTTTTTAAGAGTACTGCTAAGGTAGGCTAGGCTGTTTTTTTTATAAAGAAAGCAAAAGAAAACTTTGTGTAAGGATGGATGAAAAACAGGATAATGAAGTAACTGAAGATTTTTGAGGGTGACTGGTGAAAGCAGAGAACTTCTTGGCTGATAACTTTACAGTGCAATAATGGAAGAAGCAATATGTTTGGAGGAAACAAACAGAGCTTCTGTTATTCTAAGAACCTAAGTCTTAAATTCACCCTTGCTCTGCAGAGCAGTGGAAGTAGAAGTTTTGCCTTGTATCTAAGTGCTGCACTGAATAAGAGTTGCAATTAAGTTTGCAAGAGTGGAATTGCCACTCCATGCTATGTAGTCCTCCAGTTCCAGCCTGGGACTATTGAATAATTCCCTTTAACTGAAGGGAATAGCATTTTGCTTATTACAGTGCAAGTAGTGCTTCAGGCTAGGTAAATACTTCCTAGTTCTTAACGTGATATTTAAGACTGTAATTCCCATTTCACAGTCTATAATTTAGGTATTAATCTTTGACTCATCCTTGACATTCTACTTTACACCTACAAGTACTTTGGTGCACAGTGCGTTTTGGAATCTAACAAAATTAGATATACTGCACTTTGCCAGAGAATGACTAGAGGGAAAAAAAAGTGTTTTTTTCCAAAGCTAGCTGAGTAAAGAGCACGCTTCTGCAGTTTTAGCAAGTCCGTGTGTGTCAGGGCAGCTATTTCTGCATTTCATAGGGGGTCTACATCCACTGGAGAGGAACAAACTGTGCAGAAAGGAGAATCAGTTTTAACATACCACCTAAATTTGTTTTACATACTTTTCTATATGCGTGTGCATCTCTGTGGATGTATGTACTCCTTATAGAAACTTTATGCCACAAATATTTCAGAGAAAGCTCTGAGGAACTAACCCCAGAAGAGCAGCAGCAATAAAGGAAAGGGGGGGAAATGCCACATGGACACTGGAGGAAGAAATCCAGTATGGTTATACCCTACTGAAAAGTAAGGAGCATTTATGTATTTTGCCCGTGAGTTAAAATAATGGCAAGATACAGCAGGCTTGCCCTAGTGTCCCACTAATGGTAATGGCCTGTCCTATCCTCATGGTCTCTTTGTCATTACCCTGTTTTCTTTCATGGAGCAAGGAAGGCCTTCTCCCAGCAGCTTTTGCTACTGATTTCAATGAGAAAATATTTGGATGGTAAATTTTTTCAGTCAGGGATTATTTCTTCATTGCCTGCCACAGTGTGACTTTTGAGCTATGGCTATGGGCATTAGGCACTTAGGCAAATTATGAAGAAGAATAGTACTGGAATAGCACAAATTGTAAATTATTTATTTCCTGAAGGTTGTGTAAAGCAGACATATACAGTGGTTAGCTAAATCTCTCAGCAAAGTCTGGATCTGCAATGAAATGAGGAACAAAATGCAGCTGGGATGGAGCTGTCCTCTCTAATCACAGTAGAAGGAATCCATTCAGTTAATTATGTCTTGGATATATGACCTCCTCAAGCCCAGGTGATGACTGGGTTGCTTCTCGCAGCCAGCCCTGGGTTTAGGCAAGGCATTTTCATCGTGAAGCAGACTGCCAGGCAGGAAGGGAGCTCTTAAAACAGCAGTGGATGTAGAGCTCTGAGCCAGAGCTCTGTTTCAGTTGTTTGCTTTGCCAAGCAGCTATTGCTGGGGAGTTTCAGTCCTTCCCAGAAGCAGCATTTGCTGCCCCAGCCCCTCCAGTTCCCCCAGTGGCATCAGAGACATAAGTCCACCTTCTGTGGCAGAAAATACCTTAGGACCCATGGGGCTTGTGCCTGCCACTCTAGGGAGCAGCAGCATTTGCTTTTGCTTTGCAAGGGGTGAGCTCAAGCCACTCTGTTCTTCGCTTAATGAGTTTTAGTTTTTATGCTGCTCAGAGTATGTATAAGGTAACCCAATCCGAATATGCATCACTGTGGTTACCCTTGAATAAATTATTTTTTGAGGGGGTAGAAAGGGAGGGTCTTTCCACTGTGATTGTCTGTCACATTGGAGCCCTTCTGTCTTCTCCCTTTAGAATGAGCTGCTCAGTCTCAGACTCACCATTGCCCTAGTCCAAATTCAGTTGATGAATGTGACTTAAAGGAACAAATCAAAGTGGTAGTGACAGAAGTCCTCAGAGACACGAGATGGAGAGAAGTCTGGGACTAGATGACAGGAATTTATTTATTACAGAAATACATATGAGTTGTAGGAGTAAAGAATTTGTAGATGTCAGAATGAAGGGACACGTTATTGGAATAGTGAGGAGAAATAGGCTTTTTCTTTACCAATAATGACAATATCTGGCTCTGTCATGGTTTTCCAGATAATTGGGAAGTCCAATGAATTATTAAATAAATTAAGTAAACATCATCCTTTTTTGAGGTAAAAGAACTTAGTAAAAGAAGTCTGCCTTTTTTTTTTGTTTGCAGAAGGCAGACAGGGCTTGAAGAGCAGAGTGCTTGAGTGGCTAGACAAATATTTTGAGCACCTCAAATGCATTCTTCATTAAAAAGAAAATGGTCAACTGTGTTCTTCAAAGGTTCTCACATACCAGAGTATCATGGTGGCTTTCTAGTCACCTACAGAGGACTATAATTCTCCCATCAGCAAAGTAACTGAATATATTATTTCTATGTAAGACATTCTAGTTGCACCATCTTGCTCAATTATTCATAATATGCACTATAAGAAAAGGGGGGAGAGTTCAATTTGAAGCAGAGAAATTGAGAGATTTTAAGAAAAGAAATTATAACCCTAAGGGCATTGTAACACTAGAAAGGCCTACCAGGGAGGTGGTGCTGTCTTTCAATGGAGGTTTTAGAGTGTAGGTTAGGGAAAAGTCAGTGAAGAATAGCTTGGTGAGGTTGATTTTGCCTCAGTGCACAGGGATTAGATAATTTCTCGAGGTCCCCTTCTGCCTTGTATTTCTGTGAATCTGTGCCTTTGTTATTGTTTGCTGTCTTTTTATTGATCTATCCCACTATGCTGTTTGTCATTTAGACTGCAACTCTGTATTAAGTATTGCCTTCAAAGACTTTTTCCTTCTTCGATAATCCTTTTCCTGGAGAGCACACTACATCTCTCTCTTATTAAACACACGCTATTTGTGTGTTCCACTCCTCACCTCCTCGGGCTTTTACAATTGTTTCCAGCAAATTTCTTTTTTTTTTTTTTTTCATAGGCTCCAGGCATTGAGAGGAAAATTGCAGCCTAGTAGTGAAAGTTCACAAAACTAAAATATGTTAATGTTTCCCAATGCGCACTGTTCACATGGGGTCAAAGTGTGGGCTCTCAGAAGATGGATATAAAACACAGACTGATTTCAGTAGTGCCAGCATTTGGCTAAAGAAGCCCATCAAATACAATAGAGAGAGCCGCTATAAATACTGTCCAACTCATCCCTTTGGCTAGGGACACTTTAATTTAGTCTTACACCATATCCCATTTTCAAGCTAAACCAAGTACAGTGCATTCTCCCCTATTTCTACAGCCACGCAACTCCTTCTCACTTGTTATGAGACCTACTGAAGCCTCCCTGTGTGCCATGGATGTTGAGCCACCACAAGAACAAATGAAGAGTCCCTTGGGGCTTGAAGGGGAAAAGGAGGATTCCCACAGAGCATTCATTTCTGTGGGCTCTTCATAAAAGCAGTGAGGAAAGCGAGGCAGGATTACTCTGAAGTAATCTCTGGGGCAATTGGTTTTTGTTGGCAGCTGACTACATACAGAGCCCAGGGAGAATAACTTCCCAGATGAAATGCCCCCTCAGGGGTGAGAACCTGGAGCAAGAGGAGGGGTGGTGGCCCAGGTTGAGCTCCAGTTGTTCCCCTGGTCCAGCCCTGATGAAAAATCTGGTGTTGGATGATTTTGTGGGAAATTGGTAACAGAGCTCTGTGGCAAAGTGTATTTCTTACGTGGCTTACTGGCAGAAGACCTTTTTATCCTAATACTAAAACATCTTGAGTACCAAATTGTTGCCTCAGTGAATTTCTGTTTAGAATCTGATTTAAATAGAGACCGGCTTTGCCTGTGTGTATTACACAGCTGCTTTTATTCCTGTACTTACACAAGCCAAAAATACAGGCCAAACAAGAAATATGTGAAATATCCCATATCGCAGGGTTACAGCCAGCTGTTTTATAGCATGCTGCAATATTCACTCCATACAGCAGTTGTCTCCCTCTTCCTCTATGCTTTGTCCTACTCCTTTTTGTCAGGTTGTTATTTCCATCTATCCACCACTTGCAGCTCCAGATAGACAGTATTTCAGGAACAGACCTTGCAAAGGCATGGTCAGTTCTCTTAACTTTAGTTTTCTCTGGTTCCATTGCTGGAGAGGTTAGACCTTCATCTCATGGAACCATGTTAGGAGGCTTTAGGCATTTGCCAGTGCTCTATGCCTGTAGAGGACTAGCAGAAGGAAGGTGCAAGAAAAATGGTTTAGAGGAAGGGGCTGGTACTGCCTGGCTTCATCCACCATTGTAATGGCACGGTGCTCACTAATCTCCACAGCTAAAGTTCCTTTGTACACCCCAAAAGAAATACTGTAAAAAAACCCAAAAACAGTTCTCCTAAGTTGGCTGGTACTTCTATCTTTCTTGTCCGTGCTGTCCACCTCTAAGAGGCCCAAAATTGTGCATAACTCTTCATGTTTTCTCTGAGCCTAATAGTATAAAACTACACAGCTTAGTTTGTAGGCAATACCTGTCTTTGCAGACTGGTGATTGTTACAAGACCTCCTGTTTGCAGAGCCCCATATTCTAATAAAGAATATAAGAATTCAGGCAATGGACAAGCCACTCTGTAAAGCGGAGTCCTTTCACAGTTGAACTCTCTACTGGAAACACCTGGGAGATGTTCTGATAACTTGAGAGTTTCTGTTATTGTTGTAACAATGACAAAGGTGGTGTATTATTACACAATAGCTCTCTTCTTGCTTGTCTCATTTGTTTGGGCTTTTTTTTTTATATGTATATATATATAAAAGACATGTGGATGTATATGTTTACATACTAGAAAAATATCTTTATATATTTCTTTAAACCTGACATAATGAAACTGAGATACTTGTTGTGCATGTTTGACCACTTCAAAGGGAGTAACAGAAAGAAGTAATTTCCTAGTATGTTTGTATTTAATAATGCAAAAAGATAGATAAAAGATGCAAGGAATAGAGAACAGCAAAGCAGGTGATCTGGACAGCCAAATAGTAACTGTGTGTTCTCTGTAACAGAAGCTTCATAACACACAGCTGTAAGCATGAACAATCTATATCCCTCCCTTCTGAAAAGGAGATTTTAAAAAATCCATATTACTTTTATCTTTCCATTACTTTTATTTTAATATTTTAAGTCTCGAGTTCAAGCTGACTTTAAGTAACTTCTAAAACTATAAGGGGCTGGTCAGAGGAAGGATTTCCCAAGACTGCTTCACAGCTTTTAAAGTTCTTTCCATGACAGACCACCGATTGCAGCCTGCAAGGATATTAAATACCATCACTTCTGCTGGCTTGATCATCAGTGTCTGATATCTCCTCTCCCCCCTTCTTTTCTGAAGACATTGTTAGTTTTAATACTGGGCATTCCAATACTACAAATATGACCATTCAGATGAGATATTTTTGGCCTTTGCTAATTTCCTCATCTGCTTTTTCAAAAGAAGTATTTTTTAATTGGTCACTTGAGCTTTTTTCAGTGACGTTGAACCTCTGATGCATGTCATTTCAGAAGCATTTTCCAAACATTGTAGGCGTCATGGAGCAATTTTAGCATAAAAAGAAGAGTATAACTAGAGATGGCGGGGGAGCAAATTACATTTTGTATATATAGTATTAAATGCTTCCATTAGTTGCCATAGGGATGGGCAGAAGTTGGTCTGAAATGACAGCTTTTCTGATGCTTGATGTGTTTAAAAAGAAAACATTGGGGGGAGGGTTTTTTATTGTTATTATTACCTTGGGAGTCTTTTATAGGGGAGGGGGAAATATTAAAGTCGTATTTCTCAAAAAAACCCGCAGTGGGACCATATTAACAGACCAGGCATCACCTTTGCCTCTCCACAGAGACGCTGACCTCTACAAAACATGCATCTTTGTAGCTTCAGGGCTGTAATTCCAGAGCTGCTCTGAGCTTCACATTTTCTTCTGTTGTGCAACACGGGAGCTATCACCGCAACCCCTCCTCCTGAGCAGTATCTGTAATTCTGCTGAAGTAGTAACCCAAGGAAAACCACGTCCTGTAATTACTGCTGTGCACACCCCAGTTACAACAGAGAACTGTGAGACCTGGTTGTCAGACCGGGCTTTTCTGTTTGTTCCCTTTAACCATTTACTTGGCTTGAATATTGGAAATAACAGAAAGCAAGCCCTGGGTTTATAGTTATGCGATGAGCTCCCACGTGATCACATCATAAAGCTAAGAGGTGCAAGTCATGTATCTCAGCATGTGGCCTAAGCTTAAAGCCATCTGATGTTAAAACTATCATTCATACCAAGCCTGACCAGGAGTGGGATGCCAGCTGGGGTTGTTCAGCCTGGAGAAGAGGAGGCTCTGGGGAGACCTGAGGGGGGCTTACAGGAAGGCTGGGGAGAGTCTGTTTACAAAGGCCTGCAGTGACAGGACCAGGGGCAATGGCTTCAAGCTGGAGAAGAGGAGATTTAGACTGGATATTAGGAATAGGTTCTCTGCTATTAAGGATGGTGGACCACTGGAACAGGTTGCCCAGGGAGGAGGTTAAGGCCCCTTCCCTGGAGATATTCAAGGTGAGGTTCAACAAGTCCCTGGGCAACCTGGTCTAGTTGGGGGTGTCCCTGATGACTGCGGGGAGGTCGGACTAGATGACCCCAGAGGTCCCTTCTGGCCTAGACCATCCTATGATTCTATGACTCAGATCCCTGGAAATGTTGTGTGGATGGTATGTGTGTCACACAAGGGACACTTACTTGTTTTGCTAGCTAAAAAACCATAAATGGCTCAGAAATGACTACTAAACAATAGGTAAACAGGAGTTAACCAGGAGGATTACTGTTACACATTTCAGTGTTTCTGAAGGCAGTCAGTAATAGAAGGATCTGCCCTGTAAAGAATGAAACTGCGGCACAGTACTTACTGAGTCTAATGTAAATTCACTGGACTTTCCACTGATTTTTAGTAAGTTTTTAAACAAATGCCTGTGAAATGAAATTTTGTTTTAAAAATTTGACTTCTAGGCTGCACTACAAGTGCCTTTTTTTTCCTTTTTCTCCCAAAGACCCTGTTTTATTAAAATTACTTACCAGCCTGGGAGGCACAGAGAAAACATTAAATGTTGCTTTGAGAAGACCACCCATAGACTGTGAAATGTCATTTGTCAGGGCAATTATTTGCAGTCTGCCTGTACGTGCTGTTCTGACAGTTCACGGGGATACACCTCACTAATGTGATTGTAGTGTCTCTAATAATTAGTGGAACTTGGGTAACAGAATAAGTGCATTATTTTTCTTCTTAATGGGGTTGACTGAAAATAAGTGCAACCCATGTTTCAGGAACCTTATCCTGTCTGGTGGTGTTAAAAGACCTGATCTTCTGTCAAGCTGAAGAAATGAGAGGAGAGGATCTGCATTAGCTGTTCCATGGTGGAATGCAAATTTGATGTTAGTCCTACAAATTCCTACTGAAGGTGCAAAGGGGTTTTGCTCAAAGGCAAGCAGAAATTCTTTGAAATGACGAGCAAAATGAAGAGTTTGAAGTACTCTCCTGAGCCCGAAATGTATGGAGGAAAAAGAAGAATATGTGGGCAGAAAGCAGGCATGTCTGAGGAGACATGAGAACTAGTGAAGTCCCCATCATGTTAATGGAGCATGTAGCTGCAATATGTATTCCTCTTTTAGGCCATACTTTTGCTACCAGGCAAAGTAACTTGACAGCTCTACAGTCTCACTATCATTAAGACAGAATTAGGTTCTTCTGGCTTGTTATCTTCCTCATCATTTTTGACATTGCATAAACCTGCATTATGCAGGATCAAATACTTTGACATAGTATGGAAAGCACAGCAGTATGCACTTACATATGCTTATATATTTAAAATGCACAAAAATATCCAATTTGTGCATGTAAAAAAGCCTTTGTTTAAACTAAGTTAAAGGTAAAAGCAAACTTGGGAATAACTCCAGTAGTAAGGTAGAGTGATGTATGTCCAGGAACACCTGAGGTATCAGAGTAATTTTTGTCAACTACATTCAACTGTTCATTACAAGTCCTATAAATATTCCCCCTGCAAATGATATCGCTCCTCAGTAGTCCAACGGCAGCACAGGGTAGGAAACGTAAGATAGGTGGATGTTTTTTCTGAAGCTCTTGTTGTTGGTCCTTCTTATAGGGAAGTTAATAATAAAAAACAGGCCAAACACTGCTACAAACTGTATTAGAAGTTGATGCAGTTTTTAGAGAATAGCACAGTGTAGAAAAGAAAAGGAGCTTGATTTCTATGTAAATTATTCAGACAGGCATTCATATGCATTATTTATCTATGTACGCGTGGTGCCCCATGAATATAAAGTCTCATCATCTTACTTGAGGACTACACCTTGTAACTTCATTAATGCTCCATAGTTTTGTCTCTGCCTTACATAAAGTCAGTTAATTTTGTTCTAACCAAGCTGCAATTCCTAGATTTTTATCAAATGTATTCAAGTTACTGTATTTAAGTACAGCTGCTCAGTTACTTCAAAATTGTTTATCTCATTTAAACCAGCAACCCTCTGAACCCAGATTTAGGAATGATCCATTACCAGTGTAACTAATCAAAGGCCATCAGGAGACTGTAAGCATAACATTTGTTTCCAGTTTCCCTGTACTGATTTTTCCCTTTCTTTCAGCGAAGATTAAGACTGAGATCATTGGTAGCTGTGTTAGTGCAAATTAAAGGCATTGCCTATTACATCTTTGGCCAGTTGTACTGTCCTTTGCGTGGGGGATAGCCCAAAATCTAGTAACTGCTCAGTCCCAGGAAGGCACAGATTTTGTTGTCTGTCTTTGTTCCCAGCTGCCCCTTTGAATCCTTTTAAAGTTCCTTTGCCAGAACTTTTTGTAGCAGGCAAAGTAAGAAGCCAAAAGCGATACCTCCATGACTGCTGTGTGCTGGTGGGGCAGTGGAGGAAGGCTTACCGAAAAGATGTCTTCTACTAGTTTCATCCACTTCCCCTGCCACAGATAGCTCTGCATTTCTCTACTTCCACCAAGTAACCCGTAGTAATGAATTAGGAAAAGTTTCTCTTCCATTCCTGCATAGTTCGTTATAGAAAAAAATAATAAACTGGTCATGTAATTGAGAAGGATGACAAAGGTGTACTAATGCAGGAGAACTTCTGCCTGTATAAGGATGGAAGGATAAGGCTTTAACATACATGCTCTCCCAAAATCTCTCTTCTCTAATATGTTTATCATATAATTATGACTTCAACTTCTCCTCCCTCAAATGAAGGCGTATCAAACTGCCATATATCATCTTAGAATAACTTTTTCTATGCAGGATAGCTAACCTTTGTTCTCCATGACAGCACTTCTAAGATTTTCTCAGCTAGCAAGTTCTTGAACTTCTTGTTCATGACACAGGATGCTGGGATGTCTATTTTACAGCTCATCTCTTCTGCGTTGGAATCTACGCAGTTCTTGCTTCAGAGATAAATAACAAGAACGTGACCCTGATGCTATGAAAGCCCAAACCTAACTTTCCACTGATTTCCAGAGACCTTTATGCTCTCTTCATTGTTTCTAGATATTGATAATTTTTATGGCAGAAGCATTAAAAATATATACCTCTAAACTGGGAGTGCCTCTTCTTCTGGAGAACTCTCTTAAAATCCTGAAGTGGTTTCAGCCTGAGGACCCCAAGATGGAGTTGTACAAAATTTGTGGAAATTTCTGAAAGCATCAATGTTAGTCTCTATAACTGTAAAGCATCTGTAACTCTCATTTGAATATTTTTATGTTTTATTGCATGTTGTGTGCATCATAATATTTGTCTTGCATTACAAATAAGAAATAGAAGAGAACATATTTGTGTCTTAATTTTGTTAGCAATCCTCTCTTTTTAATATATCTAAGCACAAACTCATAATTATAATTTCAAAAAACCCTATTCTTCATAGCTTAGGGGCTTAAACTTTTTATTCTTCTTTATTCTGAATGTATCCCTCAGGAAACAACTCTCTGTAATAATCACCTTGCCTACACTTCTTCAGTCACACATTACATTCTCTCTCCCACTTTCTTTCAGGTTAATATTAGTGTTTGTCAGCAGCAGACTTTTTTTTCCAAGGCTCTGAGTCATTACAGTAACAGTTATGTTCTCAATAGAGAGTTCAGGGTAGGAAAAAAAAACCCCAGCCCTATGCCTACATGTATCTGACTGTTAGAGAACCAGAAGGCTACTCACTCCTTTTAAATGCCAAGTGTTCAATTACTTTCCTCTTGAAGGTTTTTTTGTTGTTGTTTGATTTTTCTTTTTTTAATTTGGGAAAAAGTCAAATGTGATGCAGTAGGTTACTTAAGCTCATGATGGCTTCAAATTTTTTCCAAAGCATGACAGGTTTTTCCCAAGTATTTCTTTAGCAGAGTTCAGGTTGGTTGGTTTTATGGTCTAGCTCTCAACGAGTTCAGTCTCAGTCTAGTCCTCCGTGTCTATCAACAAAACCATTGCACTCGTTATCCTGAATGGGGAACTGTGCTGATAAGATATCCAGCCAATAGCAGAGGTTTTGCAAGTTTGGTTTCAGGGCTCAACAGAGCACAGCGTTCGGAGAGCTGGAGAGCACAGTTTCTGGTTCTGGCTACTGCTGTCCTTCCCTCGCCTGCTCCCTGAGCTGCTCTGCTGTTCTGTGGGAACCAAGTCAGAGTGCACATCTCAGCACACAGTGCGTTAGCACAAGAGCTGTGCAAAACTTTCAGAGTGAGACACAAGGATATGTTAAGCCTGATCTGGGGATCATACTTAACTGAAAACAGGTCTGTTTAACCTGAAAGTTTTTCTAGACACACAGGCTTTTCAACTGAACTGGAGGTAATGGATTTCCCTTTCTGAGGTTAGAGATCTCTCTGGACTGTGGGTCAAATCTCAACCCACACTACCACCCTAGACTTCGTAACCAGGCAGGGAAGGATTTCCCTTATGGTGATGAATGCCATAGAAGCATGTAAATATAAAGGCACTGTTATCTTTCTTGTTGCTAAGTACCCCCTAGTCAGAGAGAGCTCTTAGCAGCTGTCAGAACTGCTGCACTATAATTTAAACTGAACTGTAAATCCCTGAGATGGATGAAGGCATCAAGATGGATGATCTTGCAATAGTCAATAGAGGGGCTGCTGGTGATCTCAATGACTATGTTTGTCTGTCAGGGTGGAAGATGACAATGCAGCTTGAAAGGGTGATGACAAAGAGGATCAAAAGGACACACCAAAGGCTAAAGGACAGGTGCTATAAAACATTCTCCATCATGCATGGTAGTATTTTTTTCAGCCTCCTTCTGACTGGGAGATCCAGTGCCCTTAGAAAAAAAAAAAAAGTATTCCATGTTGCTTGCAAGCAAGCAGGATATTATTCTTGTAGGGAGTGAAGGATAGTGCTTTCCTGTCTTCCATTCTTCCTTCTGTGTGTCTGTGTTGCCAGCCTTTTTTCTTTTTTATTCCTAATTTTCTGTTGAAGAAAGTCAGCTGAGCTAAACAGACAACTCACCCGTGGTCTGTAAGTTAGTGATCTGGTAACTCTCAGAGGACAGCTTGGAGGGACCTGTTGTTCAGTTGACATCACAGCAAATGAAGGCTCTCCAAAATGCAAAGAAGGCAGCTTGCAGAGTTCTTGCTGTTTGTTTTTGCTTTAATTTGTGTTTAGGAATGAAAATGTTTGTCACACCTCTGAAAACAGGCATACAGTTTGCACAAGCCAGATCCACCACTACGGTGGCTCTGTGAGACGCCTACTCAATCCAACCATATTTAGTGGGATGCCAGCGTAGGAACAGCCATACCAGATTCTACCTGGAGTTCATATAGCTAACCCTTATCTTTGATACTGTCTGGGTGCTTTGAAGAAATATGTAAGAAATCTTAAGAGTGGAAACCCATGAAGTAATCTGCTCACGCAGATTCTTACTTGCTAATCTGCACCAAAACTCCCCTGTACTCTGAGGGTTTATTTATATTCTTGGGTTTCTTCTTAAAAGTCAGAACAGTACTATGCTACTTGATATCGAGTTTTCTGGTACTGAAAAGAAAATCTAACCTTTCTGAACCCATAGTTTTAAGCACCAGTAGTGCCTGGTAGCAATGGATTTCAGAGGGCATTTATAGCTGATCTTTGGATCAGAGTATCTGCAAATGTGGGATGACTAAGCTAAATTGCTTCCTGACATTTCTCTTGGTCAGAACTTCAGAGTCTAAATTTATCAAAGGATCGCTTTATCACTACCTTCTTCAATTTCTCATCTGCTTCCAAAACCAGACATTGGGGAACTACGCTAAGACCTGCTGGAAGAAGCAGGGTCCTGACCCTCTTGTGAGGGATGCCCATGTACCTTAATAACGTGGCCCTTGTTAGTTCCTAGTGCTTGGTCTCATCAGGATTCCAAACCATGTGCGGCTCCCATAATGCTAAACTAGATGAACTGGAAGCCACCAAGAGATAACCATGCTATATTTCAGTTTATTAGCCATACAAGTCCACTTTCAAACTCAGGAAAGGCACATTATAATTGAAAAGATCTCAATAGAAACATATTCTGTTTTCATGGTCTGTGGACGTGCATGTTTAAACTATCATGCCATGACACTGCGCTATTTGATTTATGTTTTTACTGGTGCTTTGACTGACTAGTTTGTTGCAATGTACAGCTAAATGGAGGAAAAATCAGAAACTGCATCAGACAACCACTATGTATTTCATTCTAGAAAATAGCTGGCAATTATAATTACTCACCATGTTTCTGGCTCAGAATAAAAGTGGCATTGCACAAAAACCACACTGAACATTCATCGTGATTAGAAAATGCTCCATACCTTGGAGTGCAGTGGAGACATAAGAATAATTTTAAATGCAAATTAAATTGTGGGGGTAGCAAAGAGAACAGATAAAAGACAGTAAAACAAAGCCTTTCACTTTCCTCAAATTAGCAGGCTAATGTAGTATAAAAAAAAGCAGTTCTACTCAGATCTGTGCTAAGAGCTTTCATTTCATCATAATATAAAACAGCAGATCCGTCACCTTTCTCTATTCAGTACTCTTGATTTCGAGGTTGAAGTGAAAATTAGAAGCTGTTCATTCTGGCTCACAGGCTGGGTTGCATTTGCTTAGTCTTATTCCATGACAGTAGGATGGAAAGAGGTCAGTAACACTGGTAAGTACTTATCTCCTGCATCTGATTTTCTTTATTTATTTTTAAAATATTTCACGGTGTTTTGGCTTTTTATCAATGTGTATTTCCTGAAAAAAAGCTACATCGTGTATTTTGTAAAAGGCTGTATCTTAAACAGAAACACAGTGATTCCTCGAGAATGCTTGTATCAGATGTTAAAGCTCCTTCAAGGATGAATTAATTACTTAAAGTAGGAATTCTGTAACAGGAAAGGTTTCTGGATAATCTATGTATTTTGTTGTGTTACTGGAACATTTTGTATGTTGCTTTTTCTGCCTGCCTTATCCAACAAGCAGTACCAGATAAGAAATTAATCTCTTTGAGATGTTATTTGCATTGTAGTCATAGCAAAACATTTAACAACCTCGTTACCCTTGTGGTAAATGATGAAGAAAGAAGGTATTTTACTTACTGAAAGCAAATTATTAGACAAAACATAATGTTACGGTTAATCATTATGAAACACTTAAAATATCTCAGAATATGAGATGCAATAAGGAAGATCTGAGTGAAAAACAAATTCTTAAGGAAACTTGTAGATTTTTTTTCCCCCTTGGGAAAGTTTTTATCAAATCAAAACTAGGGGCTTAATTTTTCGGTATGAAGGGTGAGGAGGAGTGGGGGAGATGATCATAGTGTCACCTCCTGTTGCTAAGTAACAGCATCGCCTGGCCATTTTTATCTGATAAAGGAAGTCCAGTTGACGTTATGCATTATTCATCACAGTTCCAATCAAACAATCAAAATTGTTTGCTTACACTGGGGACATTTAGTGAGATCAAAGAAACCCTCCTTGAAACTGCTGGAGCTTACACCACTGCCCGGCAGCTCTTGATACTCTGCAGTAAGTATCGTTTCTGGTTTGGGAGTGCTCCAGTGAAGTGAATTGCTGAGGAATTTTAAAAGTTTTCTCATCGGGATAGGCGTCTGAATTTTAGAAAGGACTGCATGTCGATCGATGAAAACTGAATCGAAGGAAAAAGGGAACGCTTCGGAACACCAGTTTCCTGATTTTTGCCAACATAATTAAAGGAATTGCTTGAAGCAAGGGTCAGGCTTCTTGCCCCAAACCTTTCTGTTAGGTTTGCATGGAAAAAGACTAGAGGTATTTTTGTCTGTCTGTCTTAAAATAAACGTTGTGCAGAGCTGTTTGTATGCTTATGATTATATGCTGTAGCTAACTGAGGTGTGGAGGAGAGAACTGGTTTGTCTGTTTTCTGCAAATCCTGTTTTTTAATGCGAGTTGTTCAGACTAGAAGAAAGTGCAGAAGGTAGCAAGAAGGCTGGAGAAGGGTCACGGTAATGTGCATGATCCCAGCAACTCTGCCTGGCAGAAACAAACCTGATTCAATGTACATCTTAGTTGCAATATAGGATCTAGACAGATCTGACGTTCAGAAGAATGCCAAAAATATAAACCTTAGCTAAGAAGCAGTGCTAAGAATAGCCTGCCATTTCTTAATGATTCCTCTTATCGCATCTTTTAAAACTGATGTTCTGTTGCTTCTGGTCAGTAAGAGGGGAGAGGGAAAGCAAGGTTGCCCTCTGGTCATTTAGGTGGAATGAAATATCCAGAATATTGTATCTTCCTTTCTAGTGCAGTGTTTTTGGCATAAGCAGCACGAATGCTATCTTTAATGTAGTCTATTACAGTAGTGCCTACTCAGTGGTGCTGGCTGTGGATCTGACTAAAGGAGGTTTCCCTGCCCCAAGCCTTTCTGATCTTTTTAAGAGCAAATATAACAGGCAGGTGAATCTAAGTACGTATTGTAATAAATGGAGATCGTGGCTAAAATAAATGTGATCGCACTGTAAAGGTACTAGGAGTATTGCTAGTACTGCAGTAGGATTTTTATGTCTTTAGACAAGGATTTAAACCAAACATCCTAAAAAAAAAAAAAAAAAAGATACTTGTGAAGTTCTATGAATAGTGATTTGAAAATGCTTTGACCCTAATATGCCAAATTAAGTTCTTTGGTGACTGCTTACACAATTCTTTCCACAAAAAAAAAATCACCAGCTTTTTTGTGTCTGACACCTCTGTTCTCTTTCCCAGGAATCTGACTGATCATCCATACCGGAGTATTGTACACAAACGTAAAGTTCCTTCAAAATGGACTACTTTCTGGATGTCGAGTCTGCTCACAGACTGTTTTACAGTCAAGGAGCTCAAGGTAAGAAACTGTGACACAGTCTCAGAAAATTACTACTTCAATTGTATACCAAAGATATATAAGGTCAGGCAAGGGCCGACCCTTGTGACTGACCTACTGAAGTGTACAGAGGCCATAGGGAAAGGCCTTCAGTACGCATGGGGTGTAAAAGTGATTACAAGAAGAGTAATGAATAGGGTTCATCTGCCCTCTCAGAGGGTAAAGAAAAGCTATGAGAGCTATTGGGTGCCCAGCAGGAGCAAAAGGCACTACCAAGATCCAGACCCTGATGTTGCAGAACCAAAATGGACAAGTCAGAGGGGGTAGCAACGGTCCAGTCCTTGCTGTGTAAGCCTGCGGTGTCCTTCCCCTTCCTCTTCACTTATCGATGCGGTCAGGATCATAATGTGGTGCTATTCAGTGCTGCAGGACTAACTGGTTTGGGAAAGCCCTGAGGCAGTCCAGCACTTTGTATGCAAACAGCAAGCTCTCACTGGTCTGCATCCTTCCCTGTGAAATGCTGGTACCCACCGAGCAGCAGCAGTGCCAGAAAGGGAGAGAGTAATCAAGCTTCTTTGCTTCAATATAGTTGAGACTTGTTCATGACATAGATGATATTTTTGGTAAAGTCAGTTCACATTTTTCTCACCAGCTCTATTTTTGGAGAAAACTTGCGATTTCAGAGAGAAGGGTTTGGGGTTTTTGTTTGTGGGGTTTTTTTGGTTGTTTTTTTTCCTTTGTTCCTTAAACTTTAAACACCATATTAAATTGGAGAAAACTGTAAGAACCAAGTAGCTCTATTGGCCTTTTTTTTTGTTTTTACATACTGCCTGTTTTCTGAAAACACACTCCAGCTTTTTTCCACCAATTTCATCAGCTCCTAATCAAATTCAAAGTCTGGTCGACAGAGTTCTGCCTTCCCTCTGGAGGCCATTCTCCCAGAGCAAGATCTAATCCACCTGGGGGATGTTGCCATCCCAGGATACAAGGGCGTCAGTGCCACCTTTAACCTTTGGGTGAGCTTAGGTGCTGCTGCCAACACGTGCTGCACTGCCCAGCTGCTGCCCCAGTTGTGATACATTTTCATCTGTATAAGTCACAGAAAACCTTTTGTGTCACAACACAGCATTCTGCATTGAACAACAGGAGCAAATGCTAAGCACCTCAAAATCTGGGGAAAAATTGGCTGAGGGCAATGACTGAGTTTGCTGGCTTTTTCTCTGTCTCTAAAATGCAATGGACACCTGAGCATTGCTACAAAAGTAATATTAAAATAAGTTATTCAATATCCCGATGGGAACAAACCACTTTCCCTTCCATAGAAACTGAAATTCAGGAACTTGCTGCTTTACCAGCTATAGCAATTTATCAAAACCATCCCTGTGCACTGCAAGGTACAGAGGGGACTACGGGAGAAGGAATATGTATTCATGCAATGAAAGTCTATTACAGTAATGTGCACAAGGTGACTAATAAGGGTTGCACAGGCAACCTTCACTGTTAAGTATTTCCAAGGCGGCAAGGGAAAAAATTATTATCTTACCCATACTTTAGAAATTACATTGGTAGCACACAGAAATGCTTGTACTGATCAGTTAGATGCATGACTGAAATTTTAACCTTAGCAGATGGTTGATTCTTTGTTTTAATACAATTATTTTGCTTTCTTAAATGTAAAATGAGGGAAAAAATCCATCATGCCGAACTGTATTCCTTGATAGAAAAGCCACCAGCAGGGTGCTAACCTTTAGATCAGTCATGTTGGCTTCTATCCCTTGGCCAAAACAAGTAGGAACCAGCACTGAGACTGGGAGATTTTTTTTTCACCCTGTTTGTGAACATTTTATAAAAGACACCAATGACATGCTTCGACTGTGCACCACAGCATAGTATAGAGGCTCCCAAACCCTAATTACCTCCACAACTGGAAACAGTATGTTGATAAAGAGCCATGCTGCACTTAGGCTCTCTCCCCTTCAATTTTTCACCTTTCCTCCTTTACCACATTTTCCCCAGCTCCTTTCATTCACATCTCTTACCTCACATGCCTGTGAGACCTCTTCCTCAGACTCTGGTACTTTCCCCCCTCTTCATCTCCCTGTGTTTGAGGTCAGCTGCTTTCCAACAAGCTGGGTGTCATCAGCAGGGAAATCACTCCGAGCACAGAAGTAACAAAGCTTCTGCTCTACGTCCTCAAATGCTGCAACACAGCAGCCCCCTGGCACCAGGAGAGGTGCTTGAGGGGAAGAATGGATGGACACCACCACCACTTGTAGGTGTGAGAGACAAAATGTGGCCTGTGCAGAGAGAAGTTTCAGGAAGCTTTCACTGTGTGAGGTAGCACTGAGCATCTCTGAGGTGACAGAGGTGGCTTCTGCAGGCAAAACAATAAATCACTGCAAGAGTTTCATCATCAAGGTTTCCTATAGCAAATGTCTTTATCATCATTCTTAGCCCCAAACTTCTTGATGGCAGCATCCCCTTCTCTGAGCTATCTTACCCCTTGTAGACAAGGAACTCAAGCCTATCAAGTATTTGTTGATGCTGTCCATACAGCTCTGACAACTCTTGTCATCCTTGTACCTTGTGCCAAATTATTAAGGTTATCTTCCACAGAACAGGTATTTCTATAGGAGATAATAGCATGATTTCTCCAAATATGGGCAAAATAACCTATTTCTTTCCTTATTCGACTTCTCAGAAACAATTAAACTGTGTTAGCTAGAACTTTCTGAAAAAAAACCCCACCAAACAGAAAACATACACACTGAATGTGAGGCACCGATCCACCACAAATAGCGTAGCTCAAGTAACTAGTTTGGAACTGAATAAAAGGTCTGCAAGAAAGCATTATCATCAGATTTATGTACTGCAAGTGACTATTTGATGTTAATATAATAGCATGATGCTGTTAGCAAATCATGCTATCAAAAAGCATGTGTATATGCATTCAAACTGCACTATGAGAGAACTGAGTGATAGAAGACTACACTACTCTGCCATTTAATTACAAACAACCTCAGAACACATTACTATTATTTCAGTTATATTATTCATTATTGCATTACAAAATGCTCTGTTTACACACTTTGGAACGGGGGTTTATGACCCACTTGCTCTTTCTGTGAGGTTTGAAGATTCCTGCCTTTTAATCCTTTCAGATTAAGAAAAGAACTCCTTTGTGATGTTTTCAAGTTAATGTTATGACAATGTTACAAATGGCAGCTGTAAAGCACTCCATTTCACCTGTACCCACTCCTTGTGGGTGGAAGAGAAGGGAAGGAATAGGACTGCAAAATGTTGGGAAGGAACTCAAAGAGCTATGATGGCATTGTTAACAGATGATACCAAATCCCAACTGACCTCAGGTCCTGTGTAGTTGAAAGCAGAATGCTCTGACCTCAGCAAACTGACTAAGCCAGGGTTTTGGACTCCAGTAACTAACCAGTTCTCTATCCCTTGCTGCCTGCACTAACATCCCCACCTCATCCCTACTCCTGCAGAAAGTGTAGAACAGCCTTTGCTGCTGTAGGGTGGGAGGAGAGAGGTGTTACCTTATCAGCTGCCTCCTCTCCCATCCTCTCCTTCTGCAGAAGCAGCCATCACCTCACTAGCGTGGGCTGAGCGCAGAACAGAGGATGTTTGGCCATTTGGGCTACATCTAGCGTTCAAGCAGCTGTTCCCTATTTCCTCCAAGGAAAGTGAAGCAGAAGGGATGGAAAAGTCACAAAAGCTGGATCTGGCAGTAGGATTATCTAGATTTAGCAAACTTGGTAAATGAAGCCAGCTGGCTGTAGTCTTCAGATACCAGCCAGAAATATCCTAAGCTCCACAGTGCTCCCTGACAGTCTCTTCTGTGGCTGTATATTGGGATCTAGGAGATGGGGGCTGTCCTTGCCAAGTGCACAATGCCTGGTGATGCATCTGCAAATCAGAAGCAGGAAAGAAGGGTCGTGATCCCCTGCATCTAGCCCCTTGTAGTAGCAAAGTCCAAATTTGAAATCTAAGCATGGAGCTGGACTTCAATTTTCTGAAGCCTTGTCCCTTTGAAGCGTGTGGAAGATCCTAGTCATTCTTGAGTGTAAATGTATTCTAAATACAAATCTACCACAGCTTTCAGCCATGAGGGCTGAAAGTATATGATGGGACCTGGAATAGGATTCAGCTCACTTATTCCTTATGTGTCCCCAGGGAAGATGTTTCCACCTGAGACTTCTGACTAGTCTGGCATGTATCAGTGGAGAGAAACAGACATTTTAAAGGCAGGATTCACCTAACTCAGACAACTTCCTTGGGATATTATAAATCATGCCTTATTCTCTACTGATTATGAAAGCCTAGACTGCTAATTTGGGTGCCTGTGCTATTGGCATTTGTTTGTATAGAGGAATTATGTGATGACAGGTAAGATAGGACCTAATTCAGGAAAGGGAGTAACTTCCTCAAAACAAGTCAAGTTGTAATCAGAGACTGTAAATGTACAGATACTATCTCGGCTGTAGCCTACTTTGGAGAGACATCAGCTTTGATCTTGAAGTTCTACTTGAAGGAAGTTATGCTTGGGGACATGCAAAGAAAGATCTCGTATTTGACAGAGTTGAGCATGCTGGTGCTGTGGAGCATCAGAGGCAGGCTGCTCCATAAGGGAAAGTGAGCCAAGACACAGCAAGAACAGCAGAGGCAGTGGCCTCGCATACAAGAGGTAAAGCACTGCAGAACACCAGCAGGGCAGGTCCTGTGTTGGTCACCATGTTCATCCAAGAGTCCAGACCATCAGACAAGACCACAGTGACGAGGCAGGTATGAGGCAAAGCAGGACATCAAATCAGCAGTAAGAATGTGGGTTGGTGAGGAACATAGCACAGTAATTGGGCAATGGCTTCAGTGTAAACGCAGCTCCCAAAAGAAGAGAGGGAGCAGCTGCTGAGGTTTCTTACCCCTTTCTCAAACAGCTCCAAAACTGGTCGGGGATTTTCAAGCCACTCTCTCCAACAGCTGTGCCATCTCAAGAGAGCCTGCCTTGAGCACAGACAACTAAACTGTGTGCAGCAAGTGCACGTAGGGCTCTGGACATTGGTAGCTAGCTCTCAGCCAGGCTAGCTCAGGATTGAGAAATGAGGAAGCCCTCCCTTCCCTTGTGTACAAGAGACTGGAGCCCCTGGGATGAACTCTAAGAACGAATGACTTCTGCCCAGCACATGATAAATGACAGCTTTATGTACTGCTGTAACAGGAGAGTTGCCTATCGCAGACTGCGTGTAGCACTTCCCGCAGCCATGAGTCCTATGGAAGGGGTCCTAAGTCTCACTCGGTCTCTTGGTGCCTCTGGCAACCTCACCCCACAACCTGACGGGACAGGCTGGGCATCACGCTGTCAGGATGCCAGTCTGGGCTGCACTTGCCCACCTTTGCACTACTGTCAGACCCTCCAGTCCCCGCTGGGAGTCTAGGTTCTGCTCTTGGGCATCTTCTGACTCAAGAATGAAATCGTTTCCAATTTCCGGGTGACCTGTGTATCCACTTTTCCAATCTTATCTCCTTTTACACCAGCAGGGGGCACGAAGCTTAAAATTAACTGCATCAATTGAGTATTTCCAAGATGCTCCTACATACCTTGAAGCTGCTTGCCAGTCCATTTGGCAGGACACACTGTGCATATTTAAGTAACTGAACAAAACTCTCCTGAAAGCTTATCTTAAACTAACTTTTGTATCTATAAATAATGTATAGACCCACTTACATTAGGCATGCTTTTACTGGTTGCAACATTCCTGCAATCTGCCTGCTGAATGTAAGGAGTGAATGAAAAAATGTAAAGCAGAAAAAATATGGAAATAAAAATACAGTACATGAAGGCAAGGGACAAGAGGTGCACAAGACTGTATAGACACATAGGGGATAATTGCTCAAAATATTTCAGGAAATCCTTTTTCTTGATCAGTTTTCCGGGTTTAATAACATACTCCCAGGCATAGGTTTAATTCCACATTTTCCCCTCACACTTTGTATCCACAGATTACTTATTTCACTGTGCTTCACTTTTGCTATTTATTTTAATTCATACGGTGCTGACTTGTTCTAGACGTTTGACTTTAACCACTGCTGACTAGTTAATGCTCCTTCCCTCCTGCTTTTGCATATGAAAGTTTGCAGTGTCCAGCATTTTACAAAAGCATATCGCGGCATTAACCCCAGATCCTAGTCCAGAATGATTCCACTGCAGATGTTCCTTGTGCAGGTAGTATTAGGGTAGTCCATCCACCAGAATTTTGTAATTAATCCATCCTACAGATTAACGTCTTTTCTAAGTGATGTTATTTTGCAGGTTTTTATTCTTTTTTTCATTCATGTGATGTCACTAGTTCTTAGACTAATAATACTAATAGCAGAAGAGTTAGTAACAGCAAATGTGCATTCCAGATGTAATTTCCCTCCTTTTAAATCCATGGAAGTAACTGATCAACATCAACCTTTCTCTCATGCTTTTTCTTCTTTCCCACCTCCTCTTCTGACATGTCCCCGTTATTTAGGAACGGGCAACTGACTGCCAAGATCAGAGCCTCGGGAGCAGTCAGGTAGCCTGGCTTCACCAATGCTGTAAAAATAGCTCACGATGAGTTGCAGTAACTGTACTTTAGCTACTTTTTGTTCATATTTCAAAATCCAGTCTGTTAAATTAAAGTCAGAAGAAATAAGGATTGTCTAATTTCCAGCGTATCTGAATAAAACTAGGATGCCTGAGATCCAGTTCTCTGTACCTCTATATGAGGAAAAACTTAGAAAACCTTTGCATGGATCACACTTGAAAACATTTGATTCTGAAAACTAAATCTAATTTTTTAGTATTGCTAATTAATTTTAAATAACCAAGCCTCTACTTATTCTTTATCTGTTTGTTTATTTATTTTTAATAGTCTGTTTTCTGAAGCCTATGCCTTTGGACTCAAGAGCACAGGAACAAGCATGTTTCCTCTAAAATGAACAAAACCTGCTAGTTAGGCATATTGTGTGTACATTTACCCAACCATCACAAATCAGCATAACAAGAGTGTGTGTAAAAGTGGATGTCCTTTTGATTGTCTACTCTTGTTTGCCACACTCAGACCTGTGTTTGAATACTACATATCTAAGTACTTTCTTTCAGATACTGATGTCCATCAAACCAGTGTCAAAACTCTCAGCAGCTTTGCTTTAGTGGCACGCACCAATACATATGCAAGTGCTTCCGCATTTATCCAGGAGGCACATGACTATAAATCATTCTTCATAAATGACAGATTATCTCCTCTCCAGTGCTTGCACACATCTTCTATTCTCTTCTCCTTCCAGTCATAACCCATTTCCCATCTCTAATCCTCCAAATGTTATTCTTTATCAGTTGCATTTAAAATAAGACAAAAGTAAAATGGCATTAAATCAGACCAAAATATTCTTTCCCTGGTGAACATCCATTTGGACCCATTGTCTGGCCTGTCTTTAAAAAAGAATATTCACAGTCTCTCTCTTTTTTTTTATTTTGTAGAGCAGATGGAATATCATATTCTAGATGCACCAAAATGTACCTGAACTAATGTTTCTAGAGCTTACATTTAGACAAACCCACATTTCTGTGTGCGTTATCTATATGTTATGCCATTGTGAGCCCTTTCCACATAAGCATACAGGAGAACTGAATAAAAAGCTCATATACCTCCCTAATGAAAAAAAAAATAAAGTAATAAGAAAAACTCGTACTCAATCAGCAACAGCTGCACTACAATGAAAATGGTTTCATAGGTATTCTACTAAGGTGTACAAAATTTACCTGGAGAAATTAGGTTTTCCTCAAAAAGGTCCTAAAGATTTCTGATGTAAACCAGTATTCCTTTATGGCAATTTCCATCTCCCCTGAAGTTGCCTGTGATTATAGGGACTGGAAACATAACCCTTTCCAATGCATCTGGGTCTAGACATCTCCAGTGGAAACATTTTAGCACTTGCTTGTGCTAAGATTAAAATCATCAAGTCTCAAAAGTTTTTGCCATTTTGAGGTAAGAATCTTCTATGCAAATTATTGTTTCTAGATGAAGACCCCATTGAGACAAAAATGACCTGGGTATTTGTGTCACCAATGAGATATTTAAAAACATTTTAATAAAAGTTGATTGATAAAAATGGCTGGAAAAATCCAGATTAATATTTCAAGTTTTCCCCGACTGATTTTTAGAATGACGGTTTTTTATCTCTTAAAGTTTTCCAATTAAAAATGTCCAAAATTTTTCTAAAAAATTATGCTGTTAAAAATTAATATTTACAGCAGTTCAAAATATAAAGGTAATTCTTGGAAAACAAAAATTAGTACTAATATTTTCATTAAAATATGTGAAAATGTGTTTTAATGGAAAAAATACAAGCCATCAAAAATTATATGTTTAAAATGCCTCTAAAGAAGCAATATAATCACTTACGTATTTCACATTCCCTTCTCCCAAACACATACTTGCGTCCCACTTCAGTAACATACAATGTTTTGAGAAAACAACATGAGATTATATATAATCAGTTCTAAGGTGTCATTACATACGTTAAGACATTTCTATTTCTAAGGTATTATTCCTCCATAAGCAATCTTTTCCCTATTTAAGAAATGCCAGACAAGATGTTGCCGCAATGTGCCAATTGTGGCGTAACCCTATGATGAGAAATGCAAACAGAATTGAAAGAATTCAGCCAAAATGACTGATTTGCCTTCTGTGTGCTCCTTAAAATGAGTTTTTGGACACTGGTCTCCAAGCTGTTTGCAGTGTAAGCGTGCCCCATAATGTGTATCGTAATGTCATTCCTTTACTCCAAGACCTTCAAGAGGACACTTTCTAATTTTCTTGAAAAAACACCTCCTAAAAATGTGTCCCAGAGACTGAGCAGGTTTGTGGAGAGCAGCTGAAGTTAGAGGTACTGGTAGGCTATTTGTGATGGACCCCATGGTCACATTGGGCAGCTTAAAAGTTAACAGCTTTACTAAAAAATATGTGGCAAGTCATTCTCGTAATAAGGAGCGCTATGGATTACAGTTAGGCAAAGAGTGTGTACAGGTGTATTCATGGCATGTATAAATATTCACCGTCATCATATGGCTATCAGAATGTGATCAGCTATACTTTCCAGTTCTGTGGCTGTAAAAGAATTCGTCTTAGGTTTTTATTGCAAAATGTTTTAGTGTTTATTAGCTTCCTCTGAAATTTTTCCAATGTTTACTTAAAATTTCCAGTCATTCTTGAAAACTCCTTTTGGTACAAAGGGGAGATAATCATGGTTGTCAAAGTAATATATAATGATTACTCCAGGAAACATTTTCCAGCATCCACCTACCTCTAGTCAAAATGAATACAAGCCAGATCCCAATATTTTGACCCAAAAGGTAAAAATGATTTATGAACAATTATATAGAAAAGCCCACTCTTAGTCTCTGTTTACCCTAAATGTACACGCGATTTGGTAGTGGGTTTTTTCCAAATACACTCCCGTGCTGTGATCCATCCAGCCCTGAAATGCATGGGTGCCCTTTCACCGACTTTAACTACAGCTAGATCATGCCAGTTTTAAAAGACAAATCTTTTACACGGTTGTTTTATGAGATGATTTTTACAATGACGACTTCATGTGCAGATAAGTCTTCCTAAAGTGTAGTTTTGATGATGCGGTACACAAAATTCTCCATAGCAAAAATTTTCCATTCTCTTTCATCTTCATTAGCTTACACCCCTGTTACAAGGGAATAATAGTTTACAGTCTAGTCACAGTGTTTACTTTGGCTTAATCTAAATAGTTGACCCCATTAAATCAATTTCAACTCTTGCCCTTAGCTCTTACCTCAAATGTAAATGCTATGTTGGAAACGAGCAAGAACTTGAAAGAAATCTATTTAAAACCAGCAAACAAGTAAGTGAGACCAGAAATAACCACTACCTCCAGCAGTGCAGATATGCTTGTTTAGTAAACTACGATAATGCTGCAAATTGAAAATTAGAGCATGACAGCTTTTGTGAACTTATATTCATTATATGCTATCATATATAACATCTAAGTCAGGTTTTAGGAATCTGAAGGCTTCTGATTGACAGGTATTACTTGGAACTCTACAAAACTTTTAAAAGAGTCACACGTTTAGCAGGCTGCAGAATATGCTCTTAGTCACTATCAGTCATGCTCTCTAGTCCCACCAGGAAAATACAGTTCATTATTAATTATTTGAAGTGTGGTGACTTGGAAAAGCCTTAAGATAAAGACCGTTATGCCAGATAATGCCCAAATGGCAAGAAACATCCAGGGTTTAGGCTCTTACAGGGTCCTACATGGAAGTTAACATCAATAGTCCCTCACTAAGGGTAAGGATGGGCTTTTAAGCTCTGAAAATCTCTTTCTGGCTATATATATGACGCAGAGGGGAAAGAAACACACTGAGGAGGGAGGTACTTGTGCATGGTGCTCACGCTTTCAGTGATCAGCCAGATCCCATCTAGCATTTGTGATAATCTGTATCTACTCAGAGAGAGAATTGAGGTGGATATATTTATAGAGGTTCTTCTGTTTGCGATTTGTAATTTATAGGCTCAGCACCCAAAGCATTCAACAGCCACTTCTAATTACATTACACATAAAACCCACCTACATTAAAGGGACTTTATCTAGGCTGTAAGGTCAAGTGCTAAATACTTAGGCAATATCAGAATGAAGGTTGCATCTGCAACATTAATTCAGTCCCCTTATACATATGTATTATAATACAGCTTCTAATGGCACAATGACACGGTAATTTTTTACTATCCTACCATTTGCTTCATCAGGGCATGGAGTGGGCAGTGCTCACTTAATGAGCCTGTATTAAATATTTTGCTTTCTTCTCCTTGAAGGCATGTCCCTGAGCCATTTAAACCCTGATCAGAAGACAGAACTCTTAATTTCTTCATGGGCTTTTTATCAGTGCTTCACTAAAGTATATGAATACTTTACAAATATTAACTCATTTGTACCTTGACAGCATCCCTCCTCAAGGAAAATGATGATTTTCTCTGTTTCACAACTAAGAAACTAAGATGTAAAGTCATCAAGAGGTAAAAGTAGCTGCTGATTTTGGGTGCCGAAATCAAGAGAACAAGAAACTGAGTTTTGGAATGGTTGCTGTAGGCATTATGTTATATGCTCCAAGCATAGCTTCCACCAATTTCTGCAAACTGAGCAAACACATTAAATGCTTCCATTACTGAGGCATCACAGCCTCAAAAACAGTATTCAGAAAAAGACAGACTGCAGCTATTGGGAAGCTGTAAAGACTGGTTTAAGTTGCAAAACCGGAACTTTGAACAAGCAAGCTGTGGCAGGGAGAGAACTATAACCTGTGTCTTTGAGGCACACAGCACAGCAATCTTTTCTCTTCTTGTCATCATTCATTGCAGCCCTTAAATTCTGCACCATGTGAGGCAGGGACCTTATAACAAACAGCCCCTACTACCTGCTACAGATACTCTTTTCCACTGATTTTCTTTTTTCTCTCCTCTTCTCCTCTCCTCTCCTCTTCTCTTCTCTTCTCTTCTCTTCTCTTCTCTTCTCTTCTCTTCTCTTCTCTTCTCTTCGCGTCGCTTCGCTTCTCTTTTTCTTTTTCTCCCCCTTCCTCTCCCTTTCCATTTCTCCTTTCTCCTGCTATCCTTGTGTTCATTTGTTCTTTCTCACCAGCTCGTCGGGCAACCCTTCTCACCGTGCCCACTCTGGTGACAGCATCTTCTGAGGATGACATAGACCGGAGACCCATCAGAAGACTCCGGTCTAAGAGTGACACCCCTTACTTGGAAGAAGCTAGGATCTGCTTCAACCTTGATAATGGTAAGACCATACCTCCCCAAACAACGTATGATGTTAACGAAAGCCATTTTTTTTTTTTTTTTGAGATGCAGAGGGACCAGATGGCATCTTCTTGTTCACAAGTGGTACAGTGGTTCAACAGACATCCAAGGATATCACGGCTATCTAAATACAAGCACTTGCAGATGTACGAACAGGGATCCTTTTCAAAATTCTCCTGCAAGTACAAACTAAAAATAACCCTGTTTGAGTTAGAGTGAGCCAGTGAGATCACAGCAAAAGGGCATGGCTTTGCAAACAAGATATATCTTATCTACTCCAGGCATTCAGAAACATGAAAGTTCTTGTGAACATTTATGAAAGGAGTAGAGCTAACAGAAGGATTTAGCTAAACCCAACATTACAATCATGGAAGCACATCCAGCAGGTCCAGAAACCTCTACAGGTTTAATTGGCAAAAAAGTAACTAAAAATTCTTGATTCTGCAGGAATGAGTAAGAAAGCTGCTCCCCAAAATTCACACTAGCTAATGTTACTACTGCTGCCTTCAGAGTTATCGAGCCCTGCCATTCCCTAGTCCTTTTTCCCAGTGAGGTTGACCAAAGCAAAAGATTTTGGAAGTACTGACAACTTAGTGACTTTAAGCAGATTGGGTTTTCTTTAAAAAATCTGCATTAAATGGGATGAACTAGTACATTCCCTGGCACATATTTTAACAGTTTAACTCTCACTTTATGTAGTACTTCCGTGCTATCCCGATTTTCTTTAAAAATAGCATTTTTAATTATTTGCATTACACTAACGTCTGGAGGTCCCAATTGAAATTGTAGCCCCAACGTGGCAGGCAGCCTACAACCGTAGGGTAAGAAATAACATCTACCTGAGGAGCTGATGACTAAAGAGAAGACAGAATAGGGGAGAAGCAGCAAAACAGTGTCCCCAGTTTGTAGCTGGCAAACGAAGTCACAGATTTTTGCCTACAGTCGCATTTTTTTCAAAGACCCACCAAAGTGGCTTATGAGTCCCAAGCGTTAAGTGACAGTTTTAAACACTGAGCTCCTCAGTCCCCTTGGCATTTTAAAGCACTTGGCGTGGTGCACTGCTCTGGTTTACTTAATGTGTTTGACTAAGAAAAGAGGAGAAGGAGGTGAAGGGATGCGCCCTTAGACATCCCGCCAAGTCTCCATCCAGATGTGCTTGGAGTTCCAGGACTCCTCGGCTAGAATAGAGCAGTTCAGGTTGCCCAAGACTGGGCCAGCCCTGGTACGAGGTGGTACCTCGGCCAGCTAAGCCCACGGTGGCCGGGGGGGGTGGGAAATCACTTCGGCCGGGACCCTGCCCGAGGAAGGGGGGTAAGGGTGGGGGTGTTGGCACCTCTGCCTGCACCCGGGCCCGGGGCTCCGCTGGGCAGGAGGTCAGGCAGGGCCGTGGGCGGGGAGGAACACAGCGAAGGTCG